>CAJHQP010000184.1:0-249313 GCA_905132765.1 Moricandia arvensis | reverse complement strand
ATCTTCATGATTTTAATCAAACTAGGAGGAACCGAGATGTATTGGAAAAACACTTAAATAATAGGTATAAGGTCAGCCAAGGGTAGTCTTGTAATTATATGGAACATATGGGCTTTTAGTTGGTCATTGTTGGTGTCAAAACCGGCCACGACGAAATCAATGCCTAAAATTACCCGGAAAATGATTTAACGGAAACTTAGAAATTTCTTACAAAAAATACAAAGTGACCTTAACGCTTTGTATAAACATACGGAGTTACCTAAACACTTCGTATAAGCTTACAGAGTTACCTGAACCCTTCACGGAGATCACGGAGGTATACGAAGTAAACGAAACACTTCGTATGAAAGTAAGAAGTCACTAAACTCTTAGTGTAAACTCAAAAACACTAATAAAGGTTACACTATCTCTTGGCAAACGATTCGAACATCCAAAACAAGACATCAGATCGCAACACAATCTACTTCGCCCGTTAGGCGAGGTGGACCGATCCACCTCGCCCCACGGGCGAAGTGGAGGTCGTGACGGGCGAATTGGTGACAGCTTCTCTGTGGGAGAGTTGTTAAGGGTGAGGTCGGGGGTTCGAACCTCACCAATAACCTACATGTGCGACGGACTGCACAGGGGAGGGATTAGGGTCTATGTGCTGCAGCGCCAGCCAAGGTTATGCCGTCGTACTGGCCAGCTGGGTCCCACGGGGAGGTTGTTACAGGAACATTCTCCATTTACTTCTGTAAGAAACCCTTATTATGAAACTTACACAAAAAATCGTTCGTATCGTCAAAATAAGTAATACGAAGCAACTTTCTTTAACCTCTGGCTCGCCGACTTCTGATTTTCCTTTCCATAGGTTACAACTGAGCAGGAAGTCATCGGGCACAGGTTCTTTATCAAGCACCTTAGGCTTTATCTTCACAAAACCAAAAATAAAACAATTTTCGTAAGACCAAAGGGAACATTATACAAAATATTCATCGTATAACTGTTACCTAAAGTGCAAAATCGTTTTGTAACACCATAGGCAATCTTAGCTCGGATAAACTCCCACTTGGTCCATCAAACTTAACAAACACTATTTGGCCCTCAGCCAATTGCGGCCTCCAATAAAAGTCCGAACTAGAATTAGGCACTCCCTTTTGGGAAATTCTAAACTAACATGACCTTAATGTTAACACGAAAGTGCCATAGTCTAATCCTTGAGAGGAACATCCTCGGCCACGCGGCTGAGTGCATTCTTATTGCCAAGCTGAAACATTTGAGCAACCACCGCTCCATCTGATCACTAAACGGCTGAACGGCTATCCACGATTTGTCTAAAAACAGCAAGTGACGATTATGCAAATAATTATCGTATAACCCATAAACGGAAATCATACGATAAATTCTTCATAAAAAATCTCTGTCTTGAAACCCAAAACACTTGAACTTGTCAACAATACCCCAAGTTCTGTACACTCCACAAATTACTTCAAGACCACAATGTTTTTCACAGAAGACGCGGCACATAAGGAGAAACTCGTGAAAAAGTTCCTAAAACTATACATAACATCCTTAACTATACACAAAACAAATCTCGGAAATTAATTCTTCACAAAGCACAGTGAACAAAGACACTTCTTCCCAGACACAGGCGTTCATAAGGTCCAATCCAAAATCAAACAAAACCTATTTTTGTATCTTTTTCGTCTTCTGTTATCGAGCTGCGACTCGAGTAGATTTAAAGTTTTAGGTTACTAGAACTATGTAACTCGCTGACAGCTCTTGCGGCCAAAGATTTCATAATCTCTTGTACTGATTGCAACGCTTTTACGCAGATTCGAAATAAGATCTAACTTTCTCTATGAATTCGTTTTTGTTATCTTTTCATATTTTTCCGCATTTGTTTGGTTACTTGTCGTTGGCTTTCGCAGAGAATTAGGGATCTCAAGGAAATTTAGGGTTTTCCTCACTTTCCTACGATTTTACTTTCCTATCTTTAAGGAAATCGACGGTGTGGATTCCAGCCCACCAGTCACGAACAAGTCGGCTTAATTCCCTCGCTGTGCCGTCGATCGATGGCAACAAGGTGTTGTCGATCGACACTCTTCCTAAATTTTGACTATGACTTCTGATTTTTCTGCAGCTACGAGTTTCTTCATCAATAAGCCCCAAAATACTCTGTGATATCCACATTGCTCCAAAACATATATGGACCTGAAAAGACTATAAAATAGACTCCAAACATGTATAATAGATCCTACAAAGCACATACACTAAGGTTGAAAACTGGTAAAATCCATAGTATATCACTGGGCTCCAAGCTTTGGAACAAGTTTATGTGATAAAAAGTTATGAGAGCTTAGTAAAATGATAAATGTGGTTAGATACCACACATCGTTGATGGCACAGTTCTACACAGAAGATAATGGGTGAGATGGACGATAAACCTCACTTGGCAAGCTCACTTCTTGCATTGGTCATTACATCCGGGTAGCACAAAGATGTAGCAGAATTGGAATAAAAATAACCTCGGGTAGGGATCAGAAGATGTTGTTAATTGGGCATTAAAGTAGAAGCATGCTAGTCAAAAAATGTTGGACGGCGAAGCCATAGCCGATTAATTCAAAGGTTTAATGTACGATATCGTAAATGGAACATGTTAATGACTTGGCCTTTTTGTAGGATCGCTAAAAACATGGTGATTGTTGGGGTCAAAATCAGTTATGGCAAAATCAACGGAAAAAATCTTCTGAAAATTGTGCCTTAAGCAAATATAAGTTGAAAATGTCAGAGAAACTATACGGCATAAGCCAAATCTATTTGCGTAAGGATACGAGAACAAAATTCGTATATTTCTTCCCAACCAAAGAATAAAAGAATTTCCATCCAAACATGAAAGATCAGAAAAAAAGTTTTTGGAAAAGGTTTTTGCGAGAGATGACAAATTTTAGGAATCGTTTTTCCGTTGTTAGGGTCAAACACGGTCACGACGAAGTCAATGGCTGAAAGTTACCGCGGAAAAATGTTACCTCTCTTTCGATAAAAAGAAAACAATAAATCCTCGCTTCTTAATTCCTCATCGCCTAAACCAACTCATCCCAGGTAACGAATCAAGACATGCAATTGAGGTAACAACCAAGTTGCTTCAATGTCTGGTCACCCGTGGAAGGGTAGACATGCAACGTCCAGACGTCTAAGTGCGACTAAGATTTGTCCCATGGTCTAGTCGCCCATGGGCAATTAGAACTTTGGCAACTTCTATTCACCCACAGGCGACAGACGAGCATAACGTCAACTCGCTCTTGGGCGACTAGACTCATCACGGAGTTATGTAGCCCATGGGCGACTATACTCATCACCGAGTCTAATAGCCCATGGGCAACTAAACTCATCACCGAGTATTATCGCCCATGGGCGACTAGGCTCATCACCGAGTCAAATAGCCCATGGGCGAGTTGACCCATCACCGAGTCTAATCTTCCATGGGCGATTAGACTCACCACCTAGTCTATTCGCCCATGGATGATTAGACTCACCACAAAGTCTCATCGCCCATGGCCGGTTAGACTCACCACCATCTATAATCCCCCATGCGTGATTAGATTCACCACCAAGTCTAATTGCCCATGGGTGATTAGACTCACCACCAAGTCTAGTCCCCCATGGGCAACTAGAAGCTCGGCAAATCCTAGTCGCCCATGGGAGATTAGACTCCCAGTAAAGTCTAGTCGCCCGTGGGCGACTAGGCGCGTACAAACGTCTATTCGCCCATGGTAGACTAGACCGTATCCTCTGCATCAATCTCTCCTCCAAACCATGACTAGGCTGTTACTAGTTTCGCCTCAATTGGAGTTTCCGTAGAAGTTTTGCACTAAAATCGCAAAGACTTTTTTCTCGTAAAACTCCGAGTCAATCATATAAAATGGTAACGGTTAACTTAAGCACCAATGTTGTCATCTCCCCAATCCTAGATAGGGTCGCTGGACGGACCATGGTGCGAGGGGACGCCCAAGTCAGGTCATAAGGCCTAAAGACAAGTGTATCATGGTCCGTAAGAGGGGTTAAGGGTATCAGATAGCTGAGACTTAACCAGAATGGGAAGGAAGAAACTCAAACCAGCTAAGGGAAGCTGGGCAAGTACTCCAGAAGCTGTACAAGGGTTGGATGAAGCTCAAACCAGCTAAGGGAAGCTGGACAAGTAATCCAGCAGCTGAACAAGGGTCGGATGGAGATCGCACTAGCTAAGGGGAGCTGGACGGTAGCTCACACAGTGCAAGCCAGCTAAATGGAGCTGGAAGGTAGCTCACACAGTGCAAGACAGCTAAATGGAGCTGGAAGTTATCTCACACAGCATAAGCTACATCACTAGAACTGGAGTACTAGCTTACCCAGCTGAGGAAGCTGGCAGTCAGCTCATCTCAGCTGGTGGAGTGTTGTGATCCGGACCAGTGGTGGCCGGGTCATGGTACGCTGTTGGATCCTTTTGGGTGTGGCCTGATCTACCAGGGGCTTATGGGTCATGGCAGGAGCTGTGGGTCTTTTCACTGGACTGGGGACCCAAAATGATGCATTGGGCCGTCCAGGAATAGCCCACACACCCAACAATTGGCAGTTGGGTAGTTTGGGCGAAAGGATGCAAAGAGAGGCAGTTATGCATGTTCTCTCTTCCGGTTGTACCTGTTTTCCTAAGGGGAAGTTGGCGTGGACATTATCTATAAATATAGACTGTCTGGCACAGATAATGGCAGGAAAGTCTTAAGGCAAACTCTGCCAAAATCATACCAGAAAGAAAGAGAGATAGAGACCGGCGGTTAGAGAATCATACCGTGTGTGTTGGTGATTGTCTGTTCCAGTGGGATTCAGACCATGGGAAGATCAGGCAGGACTTATGGAAAACAGGCAGAAGGACAAGGTTAAGGCAAGGAGAAGGAGAAGGACTTGGCCCCGGAGGAACGTACGCCTAAGGTTAGTGATGCTAACCACAGACCATCGCCAAAAGCCCATGATTGTACCGGATGGGTTTTTGTGGTGCGATTGTGTTGGTTGCATCCATTTACATTTTACTTACTGATCAATCTCTTTCCTTCTATATTCTGATGGTGTCTGTAGATTCAGACTCAGTGGCACTGAACCAAGGCCTTGGCCGGTTCAGTGGGACAGTCCGTGGCCTTTCGCCGGACTGGTTTGGTCGAGATCTAGTAGTTCCTGAAGGAATTATTAAGATCCTATTACCGAATTCTCTTAGTGGGGATTTATCATGAATTATCATGAATTTTATTTAGTTTTAGCGAGTTGATTTGATGATGGTCACTCTGGACCGGTTTGACTGATCATGGTCGAGATCTATATTCTCAAAGTCGGTTCTGCCAATTCTTATTAGGGAATTCCCTTAGTTGGGAATTAACTTGAATTGTCATGAATTTGAATTTGTTTTTGGGAATTTATTTGAGTAGGTCAGATTTGGGCCAGAGATGGGTTCTTACGATCTGAATAATGCTTTTCTAGATCACTTGCTAAGTTATCGGTTTATATATTGATCTGTTGTGATTGTGTGGCTTCAGGATCTGTTCAGGATCGTGTTAAAGCCAAGGAACCATGAGGACTCAAGCCAAGGATGGATGTGTGATGTGTTTGGGTAGAATAGATATGATGAACTTATGATAGCCTAGTGTGCAAACTGATTACTCTGTATGCATCACATTTACATATCTATAAAATATCGATTTGCCCTTATATGAATTGAATACTGATGTTTGAATGTATGAACCTCAATTGTTGAAAATACTTAGAAAAATTAATGTACTTAAAACCGGACATAAAGGAATCAAACTGAGTAGGATTGGTTAAGTGGGAATGCGGTCTAGGGGGATTGAGAAATCCAGGATCGGGTCTTACATCCGGATGGTATCAGAGCATGCTTGATTCTAGGATTGTGGGTTATGATTGTTCATCACACATCCGGATGGGCCTCACGGTGAGGTGGTAGTTGTTTTGGTGCTTAGGAAATATTATTTGAGGTTCATGTGAATATATTGGTTATTAACATGTGATGATGTGGTTGTCTTTTATTTTGCCTAAGGGTTTCAAGAGGAAGCATCAGAAGGGAAAGGCTGCGGCCGGGGTATCTGGAAACATGGAGGTGGATGATGCTGATCCACCGGTGGAGTTGCCAACTCGGGTGCAACCGGTCAACAATGAAACCGGATTACCACAAGGCCCGGAAATTCCCACTTAGGTTAGTGTGGATGGTGCTGAGAACCAGCAGGAGCTGGAGAAGGAGGAGGAGGAAGCTGAATCCTCCCACGCTGGTGAATGGGATGATCCTAACCGGATTGCAACCGATGTTAGGTCTTCCCAAGTTGAGGAGCTAGCTGAACCATCCATGAAGGAAGTGCTGGCAACCAAGAAGATCATATGCACTCAGCATGTGACCATGACCCAGGCACTCACCCCTTTGGTGAACTCATTCGTGGGTCAGGATACGCCTCCAGCTCGTGGATCTGCTCAGGCATCTGGTGGACAAGCTGGTATAACAACTGCTCAGGCAGCTGGCTGGCCGAGCTAGTACTGCAGCTGCTCAAGCAGCTGGTGGGCGAGCCAGTACAACAGCTGCTCTGGCAGCTGGTTATCGAACTAGGACATTAGCTGATGTGGTGGGGATCAATTCACCAGCTGGGCCAGCTCGTAGGGTCAATTACCTGAAAGTGCTGGAGAACATTTCAAGGCTGAGAACCAAGCACTTTGCTGGAAGTGTGTATCGCATTGAGGTACATGAGTGGAGTAGTAGGTTGGTATACAACTTCAGCTCAACTCGTTGCCTTGAGGAGTATAAGAAGGACATTGCGGTCCACTTCCTGGAAGGTGATGCACACAACTGGTGGTTGGCCCTGGACAAGCATACTGATGGTACCATAGAGCGCGTTGCGAATTTTGAGGTTGAGTTCAACCACAAGTACATCCCAGCTGAAGCATGGGACCGTTTGGAGACTCAGTTCTTGGACTTGGCCAAGGACGCAGGTCGGTCCGGGAATATGAAGAGGAGTTCAACTGCCTTAGGCGCTTTGTGGGAAGGGAGCTGGAAGATGAGGCAGTTCAGGTCCATCAGTTCATAAGAGGCCTTAGGGTCAAACTTAAGACCTAATTCTCAGTCCGCACCTTTCACTCAGTTTTTGAGATGGTCGAGCGGATGGCAATGCTGGAAAACCTAGGGGAAGAGGCTAAGCTGAAGGTGAAGAGTGTGGTGGTGTCCAAATCTCGCAGTGGTGACCGGAAGAGAAAGAGGGACCAGGCCGAGGAGGGTAGACCCTCAAGTGGCCCGAGTGTCCGAAATGTGGACGGCACCATGGTGGTGAGTGTTGGAGGACTATGGGAGCTTGTCTCCGATGTGGAAAGATGGACCACTCAGCCCAAGACTGCCCTAGACATGAGCAAAGGGCTGGTGGTGAGGCTAGGTCGTGTCACCACTGTGGTAAGAAGGGGCACCTCCGCAAGGATTGCCCAAAGCTGCAGTCCAGACCTAACAAGGGCCATGGTGAGGCTAGTAGGTTGGACCAGAACCCCGGGCATGCTTCCGGACCGCATGTGTACGATCTGTCCAAGGATGTGGACGAGGCGGGACCATTCCAAGCGATCACTGGTAATACTTCAGGTCCTATTCTTTTTCAATTCAGTAGAATTGCATGGTACGGAACCTAGAATGGTTAGATACTTAATATGGGTCATATGTAAGGACCCTAAGTATTGGTGGTGTGGAAACACACGTACTTTTCGATACTGGTACTACACATAGTTTTGTCAGCCCAGGGATGATCAGAAAGGGGTTGTTCGACATGGGAACGGAGGAATCTCCTTGCATAGTGAACGCTGCCGGTGGGCAGAGAATGAGTTCACTAGGGTTGGTGAAGGACATTCCAGTGGTGATCCAAGACAAGGTCATGCCTGTGGATCTTGTGGTAATCCACCTAAAGAATCATGAGGTGATCTTATGTATGGATTGGCTTGGAAAGAATCGGGCCACTCTTGATTGTCACCGAGGGCGAGTGCAATTTTAGAGTGGGTTTAGATCTCCGATCTGGTTCCAAGGTATACGTCCAACCTCTGGATTCTTAGTGGTGTCAGCTATCCATTGTGAGAGGATGCTGAGGAAGGGTTGTGAATCTTATCTGGCCAAAATTGCCACTAAGGAGGTTGTAGGGGGTGGTGACCCGGAGGGAATACCGCTGGTTGGCAAGTTCCAGGATATGTTTAGGGCGCTTCGGGGAATCCCCCCTGATAGTTCGGACCCTTTTATAATAGAACTTGAACCATGGACGGCCCCATTATCCAAAAGTCCCTATAGAATGCCTCCTGCCCAGGTGGCCGAGCTTAAGAAGCAACTTGAGGAGTTGCTGGACAAGGGTTTCATACAACCAAGTGTGTCACCCTGGGGAGCACCAGTTCTTTTTGTGAAAAAGAAGAATGGTAGCTTCAGATTGTGCATTGGCTATCGAGCGTTGAACCGGGTAACTGTGAAGAACAATTACCCATTGCCTCAGATATATGAGCTGTTGGATCAGCTCAAGGGAGCAAAATGGTTCTCCAAGATTGATTTGGCTTCAGGGTATCATCAGATTCCCATTAACCAAATGATGTGAAGAAGACAGCCTTCCGGACCAGTTATGGTCACTATGAGTTAGTGGTTATGCCATTTGGCTAACAAATGCACCAGCAGCATTCATGAAGATGATGAATGGTATCTTCCGAGAGTTTTTGGATGAATTTGTAATCATCTTTATAGATGATGTACTTGTATATTCCAAAACCAAAGAAGACTCATGAAAGGCATCTCCGGGTAGTGCTGGGACATTTGAGGGAGCAACAACTCTTTGCTAAGCTAAGCAAGTGTAGTTTATGGCAAAGGAGCATTGGTTTTGTTGGACAGATTGTGTCTGATCAAGGCGTGTCCGTGGATCCAGAGAAGATCAACGCTATACGGGAGTGGCCACAACCCAAGAATTACGGAGTTTAGGAGCTTATTAGGGTTGGCTGGCTATTACCGGAAGTTTGTCAATGGGTTTGCCAGTTTGGCTCAACCCATGACACAACTGACGGGTAAGAATGTTAAGTTCTCATGGTCTAAGGAGTGTGAGAATAGTTTCTCAGCACTAAAGACATGTTAACTAGGGCACCGGTTTTGGTGATACCAGTGGAGGACCAACCTTACGTAGTGTACACGGATGCATCCATCACCGGACTTGTATGTGTCTTGACACAGCATGGGAAGGTAATAGCTTATGCTTCCAGACAGTTAACGAAGCATGAGGGAAATTATCCAACTCTTGATCTGGAAATGGCGGTTGTGGTATTTGCATTAAAGATATGGAGGTCATATCTTTATGGAGCTAAAGTGCAAATACTTATCGACCACAAGATTTTGAAGTACATATTCACCCAGCCTGATTTGAACTTGAGGCAAAGAAGGTGGATGGAGTTTATGGCTGACTACGACTTGGATATTGCTTACCACCCGGCTATGGCAAATATGGTGGCAGATGCTTTAAGCCGTAGGAGGGCTGAGGTATCAGCTGAACGGGAGGCAGATGATCTGGAAGGGATGGTCCGGTCATTACACCTCAACATAATGGTTGGGCCGGATGAACCGTTGGGGTTGGAGGCAGTCGACCAGGCTGATCTCCTTACCAGGATTCGTCTAGCACAAGCCTTGGACGAGAATCACAAGAAGGTGGCATCCAATGACAAGACTGAGTACCAAACAGCCAGCAATGGTACCATCTTGGTGAATGGAAGGACTAGTGTTCCTAACGACAAGGAACTTAAGGAGGAGATCATGAGGCAAGCTCATAGGTCTAAGTTTTCAGTTCACCTAGGGTTAAACAAGATGTACCGCGATCTGAAGAGGTACTATCATTGGGTAAGGATGAAAACTGAAGTGGCCGAGTGGGTGGCAAAGCGTCCTACTTGCCAAATGGTGAAAGCTGAACACCAGGTACCCAGCGGTTTACTTCAGAACCTACCCATACCAGAGTGGAAGTGGGATCACATCAAAATAGATTTTGTGACCGGATTTCCAACCACTAGAAACTGGAATGATGCAATCTGGGTGGTGGTCGATCGTTTGACCAAATCAGCACACTTCTTGGCCATTAGGAAGGGAGATGGTGTGGATCAGATTGTGGGAGTATACATGAATGAGATAGTTCGGTTGCATGGGGTTCCAGCAAGCATTGTCTCGAACAGAGACCCAAGGTTTACATCTTATTTCTGGAAGGCTTTTCAAAAGACCTTAGGAACAAGAGTAAACATGAGTACATCATATCATCCTCAAACAAATAGGCAGTCAGAGAGGACAATCCAGACATTGGAAGATATGCTAAAGGCATGTGTTTTGGACTGGGGTGATTCTTGGGAGAAACACATGCCTTTTGGTGGAATTTGCTTACAAGAACAACTTCCACACAAGCATTGGCATGTCACCATATGAGGCTTTGTATGGAAGGCCATGCAGGACACCTTTACGCTAGACCCAAGTGGGGGAGCGTACCATGTTGGGTCCAGATATAGTGGAAGAGACCACAGAGAAGATACGGATGGTGAATGAGAAGATGAAAGAGGCGCATGTAACACCCCCGAACCGTCCTAGACATATAGTCGATCCACCGGCCAACAATCAAACAAGAACATGACCGATAGACCAACCAATAGACAGGGTTAGAGATGAGCCAACCGGCCAGCCAACAATCAAACAAGAACATGACTGACCATCCAACCCAACACCATGGTCCGGAAGCGCTACGTGACGGCTAGGGACAATCTGGTCATAGTCATAGAACTTACTCCGCAACCTAGACCAGTTCATCCACTAACTCGTCCCGCTAAATCAAGGCATAAGTCTTTGCAACCCGTACCAAGAGTTAACGGTTCCGCTAGATCAAGGCCTAAGGCTTTTCAACCCGTACCAAGACCTAACGTTGTGTTAGACCGGACTAGTCAAATATCAGAGTACTCATGATGCGCATATAAAACAATTACTTTATTGATTCAAGAAATATTCATACATTAAATAATTCAAGACTGGGCCCGGCCTAATGCCAAATCGAGTCAAATAAACACAAATCAAAATACCGTATACAAAAGGCATGAAATCTACTCCGGCGGTCCTAACGTCCAGCAACGAGCTATCCGATCATCCTTACTAAGCTACCTGCAAAAAGGACAACGGAGTTGGGTGAGTAACCTAATGTTACTCAGTGAGCTGGCGGCCTCTACCCGCAACCTATAAACTAACCCAGACAACCCAAAATAACAATCAATCTAGCCTTAGCATGCAGACAAAGCTAAGACTAAACAAGCAATCACAATTCACTAACTAATCAAACCGTTACTAAGTTAGATTGGGCCTCCTGCCTTGATCTAACTTCAAGTAACGGGAACCTGCACAAAAACAAGTCAACAAGCAATCCCTAGTTAACCATATATACGCCTGAGTTCAGTACTCATGTAGTGTTAGACACTTAGACTATACAAGTATCACTAACCGGTCGACCAACAATCAGACAAGAACATGATCGGCCAATCGCTGATACCGCATAGCTTTCAATATCCACCACCCTTCATAAGCAATCGCCCAAACAATATAATAGCCAAATTTGGGTCTACACTAACCAAAGAGACACCAATCCTAATCCGGTACCTAACCCGGAATTAGGTCTCAGTGTTAGAAACCTGCAAGAAAATCAAACACCAATGACAATAATAAGGTACTAACTACGACTCTATCTAACTCGTAACACCGTATATCGGTGCTACATTTACTCTAGGGTTCCATAACCCTTTACTAGACACGACACTCTAACCTGGGCCCTGGTGACTTCGTGTTCCTCTCAATCGGCAATATCCTATCTCCCTACCACAAAGGCCAGAAGAAGGAACTTTCAACCGACCGCGGCCCACAGTCCATCGGGTCACTGCCACGTTACACCGTCGTGTAACACTCAGCCCTAGGCCATGACCCCGTCTCTCTGAGTCTTCCCGATCCAGAGAATAAGGGGTTTCCTTGAACCCGCTGAATACGAGGTCGAGGAAACACTAATCACCCCTAAACATGCCTAGCATGGGCGGGTTACGCACATGCTGTCAGCACAAACTTAACACAAAGAAAAAAATCAAGAACCTAACCTAAGGCTAAAATTCCAGATCCTAACTAGACTCGACTCTGTAACCCTAACCAATAGTACCAGTGGTCCGGCCTATATGGCCTAAGACCCTTAGTACTAACATATACTTAAAATAAACAACAATATCATAAATAAACAACGCAACCAGTTAGACACTCCCTTACCAAGAGCTAACTAACCACAATCAACAAGATTAATTAAACAAGCAAGCATTTAACTAATCTAACAAGCAATCAACGTAACCAAACCGTTACCCAGATAGTTCGGCCTCCTGCTACGAGACTATCATCAAGATAATGGGAACCTGCACTCAACCATATCAACAAGCAAGAGTACAAAACATGATGCATCCTAGTCCTAGTCCTAGTCAGGTTATTAACTCAGTCTTAATTCCTTATCATCTCAGCTTAGCCCGTGCTAAACTGAGTCCGGTTCAAATAAATAAAAAATAACCCTAAGGACTCTATCATGCAATAACGTGAGCATTCTACTCTATATGCAACTCGATCTATCCTAAGTTCCAAGTGGAACTCAAGCATAAATAAAACTATCCTAAATTCCAAACGAAATGCAAACAATACCAACTCACTAACCTATCTACCCTAAATTCCAAACGGAATTCAAACAATACCAACTCACCGTGTTCTATGCCGATAAGCAGCTGGTTGATCAGAGAGGACTTGGCCAAAACCCAAGATGAACGTCTTCAATGGACTGGACTGGACTGATCTTGACCTGGACAGAACCTCCCCTCATACTAGTTTGGACTGATCTGGACTCGGATAGAACTTTCTTTAGCTTCTGGACAGTTCTTCGGACTTTCGGGCAGAACATCGGCTTTAGACTGATCTGAACTCGTGGAACTAACCTGATCTTGGACAGAACCTCCACTTGGTCATAAGAGAATATGACTGGCTTGAATGGATTGATTTGGACAGAGCTTCCACCTCACAATCGTAGAGAAAGGTAAATTGGACAGAACTTGCCTTCTCGATGGAGTATCGGTCTTTAGAATCGACCATACTCTTAACTCGACCATTTTCTTTCTCTCTCTTCTTTCTCTCTCACGTTTTTGGAGTGGCTTTGGACAGGTCTGGATGTAGAGAAATGAGAGGGGGTCGTGGGCTCTTTATAGGAGACAACAACCAATCAGCTTCAGGTTGGTGGCAGCCTGTGTGTTGCTCCGCATGGCTCCGGACGCATGCGCGGCGACACCTCGTGCTCCACATGGCAATCAGCATGGCCAGGACTCATGCAGGGCTCCAACACTCCTCCCAGATGTCAAGCTGCATGTCTGAAACTCATACAAGTCCACACCACATCATCCACATGTCGATTAGCATGCTTTGGTTGCATGCGCGTCGACACCTCGTGCTTGGTTGCCCACCTCGTGCTTTTGTGTGTCAATCCGCATGTGATGCTTCCATGCACGGCGACACCTCCTCCTTGTGTTGACACTCAGCTGGTTAGATGGTTGACAGCACGTCCTGATCCCATACACGAAGCCACATCGTGCTTCTCGGTCCATTCGCCCGATTTCGACTCTTCAAGGATATTTTTGACCCGCGATCAATCCCGAATATTTTTTTCCGCTCCCCTTCTGATGCTCTGAATATTCTTAAGAAACTCCAAAAGTATCCTGACCTTGATGGAAAAATATTTCCCGAGCCTCCGGCTTCCCCGAAAAATTCTATAATACTGAAATTAGGGTTTTTGTCCAATTTCGGGTTTTCCCGTCGTGCTTCGATCCCGTCGTGCTTGCTTCCCGTCCTGCTTAATTCCCGTCCTGCTTCCTATTTATTTTTCTTTCTCCAAAATAATATATTACGAAGTTTCGCGGAAAACTTCGTGCCTAAGAAACGTCGAGCTTCGGAAACGTCGTGCTTCTAAAATGTCGTGCTTCTAAAACGTCGTGCTTCCAAAAATGTTATGCTTCCAAAACGTTCGTCTGATCAATCTGAGACATTGTATAACATGGTAGAGCAGCTTATTTTGACTCATGGTTCACTTACGATCCATTCTTCGACCATCTCGTACTTCAAATTTTCCCGATCGATCTTTATCTCCCGCGACTCGACCACCAGGTTGATGCTCGACCATTCTTCCATTTTCTCTGAACCATGTTAAGTTTTATATGACCAAAACTCAACATTCTTCATCAAAATTTGATTCCCAAAATCTTGGCTCCAAATTCCAACTTTGTCGATCTCGACCATTTTATCCCTTCAGGCGGGTTACTACAGCGCAGGATCGCCAAAACAGTTATGTGGATAGACGCAGGAAGCATCTTGAGTTTGAGGTCGGTGATCTGTTCTATCTCAAGATGATAATATCCAAGGGAACGAACAGGGTTTCTGGAAGAAGGAAACTGGATCCTAGGTACTTTGGTCTGTTCAAGATCATAGAAAGAGTGGGTGCCGTGGCATACAAGTTTAACTTGCCCTCACCAATGGATGCATTTCACAATGTATTCCATGTGTCCCAACTCAGGAAGTGTCTAACGGATCAGAACATTGTGTTGCCTGAGATCCCTGCTGATCTTGGTACCAATCTAACCTTGGAGACAAGGCCGTTCGTATTGTTGATCTGTTGGAGAAGGCAATGAGAAAGAAGACATTTCCCATGATCAAGGTTGTGTGGGATTGCAATGGTGAATATGAAAGCGGAGTATCCTTAGTGGTATAGTCAGTTCTTACCAGAGAGAACATCTAACTTGGATTAGAGGGCGAATCCATTGTTAGTGGGGGAGACTTGTCATATCCCTGATCCTAGATAGGGTCGCTGGACGGACCATGGTGCGAGGGGACGCACCAGTCAGGTCATAAGGCCTAAAGACAAGCATATCATGGTCCGTAAGAGAGGTTAAGGGTATCAGATAGATGAGACTTAACCAGAATGGGAAGGAAGAAGCTCAAACCAGCTAAGGTAATCTGGGCAAGTACTCTAGAATCTGGACAAGTGTCGGATGAGGCTCAAACCAGCTAAGAGAAGCTGGACAAGTAATCCAGCAGCTGGACAAGGGTCGGATGGAGCTCACACTAGCTTGGGGCAGCTGGACGGTAGTTCACACAGTGCAAGCCAGCTAAATGGAGCTGGAAGGTAGCTCACACAGTGCAAGCTAAGTAAATGGAGCTGGAAGGCAGATCACACAGCTTAAGCTAGCTCACTGTAGCTGGAGTACTAGCTCACCCAGCTGAGGCAGCTGGCAGTCAGCTCATCTCAGCTTGGTGGAGTGTTGTGATCCGGGCCAGTGATGGTCGGGTCATGGTAGGCTGTTGGGTCTGATTGGGTGTGGCCTGATCCACCAGGGCCTTATGGGTCATGGCAGGATTCGTGGGTCTTAGCACTGGACTGGGGACACAAACTAATGCATTAGGCCGTCCAGGAATAGCCCACACGCCCAACAATTGGCAGTTGGGCAGTTTGGGCGAAAGGATGCAAAGGGAGGCAGTTATGCTTGTTCTCTCTTCCGGTTTTACCTGTTCACCTAAGGGACGTTGGCGTAGACATTCTCTATAAATATAGAGTGTCTGGCACAGATAATGACACGAAAGTCCTAAGGGAAACCTCTGCCAAAATCATATCAGAAAGAAAGAGCGATAGAGACCGGCGGTTAGAGAATCAGACCGTGTGTGTTTGTGATTATCTGTTCCAGTGGGACTCAGACCGTGGGAACTTCAGGCAGGACATATGGAAGACAGGCAGAAGGAAAATGTGAAGGTGAAGGAGAAGGAGAAGGATTTGGCCCCAGAGGAACGTACGCCTAAGGTTAGTGATACTAACCACAGTCCATCGCCAAAAGCCCATGATTGTACCGGATGGGTTTTTGTGGTGCGATTGTGTTGGTTGCATCCATTTACATTTTACTTACTGATCAATCTCTTTCCTTCTATATTCTGATGGTGTCTGTAGATTCAGACTCAGTGGCACTGAACCAAGGCCTTGGCCGGTTCAGTGGGACAGTCCGTGGCCTTTCGCCGGACTGGTTTGGTCGAGATCTAGTAGTTCCTGAAGGAATTATTAAGATCCGATTATCGAAATCTCTTAGTGGGGATTTATCATGAATTTTATTTAGTTTTAGGGAGTTGATTTGATGATGGTCACTCTGGACCGTTTTGACTGATCATGGTCGAGATCTATATGATCGAGGCCGGTCTGCCTATTCTGATTAGGGGATTCTCTTAGTTGGGAATTATCATGAATTTTCATCGATTTTAATTAGTTTTTTGAAATTTATTTGAGTAGGTCAGATTTGGGCCACAGATAGGTTCTTAGGATCTAAACCATGCTTTTCTAGATCACTTGCTAAGTTATCGGTTTATATATTGATCGTTTGTGATTGTGTGGTTTCAGGATCTGTTCAGGATCGTGGTAAAGCCAAGGAACCATGAGGACTCAAGCCAAGGATGGATGTGTGATGTGTTTGGGTAGAATAGATATAATGAACTTATGATAGCCTAGTGTGCAAACTGATTACTCTGTATGGATCACCTTTACATATCTATAAAATATCGATTTTCCCTTATATAAAATGAATACTGATGTTTGAATGTATGAACCTCAATTGTTGAAAATACTTAGAAAAATTAATGGACTTAGAAATGGACATAAAGGAATCAAACTGAGTAGGATTGGTTAAGTAGGACTGCGGTCTGGTTGGATTGAAGAATCCAGGATCGGGTCTTACAAATGTTATCTCGACTATATGATTGGTTTATTATTTTCCGGTGCCAGCATCTTGTAAACATTCATAGGACAATTCTCCAAAATAAATTGTAAAAATCGCTTAAATCGTAAAGAGACCCAAAAGGGTCTAAAACGTGATAAAAGCCCACTTACCGTTTTAGACGAGAATTAGCCCATCTTTAATGACGGTCTACCGGATATCCACAAAAGATAAATGGAAAAGAATATAATTTTCAAAGTTCCAAGATAATTATGGAAAATCGAGAAGATAAGGAAGATTTATGCAGAAAAATAAACTCGAAGAGGGGGCAGAAAAAGAAAGACGACCGACCTTGAAGAACTATATAAGTGAAGATAGGGAGACAGACACAGAGAGGAAATTATCAGAATGAAACTTAGCACTTAGGAACCTTAGGTATTACACACGACATGCTTAGTTTCTATATCATGCATTCGACTATTATACGAATTCACAAAAGCAGTTCGATATCTTGTTCAATTCTCTATACATGAAAATGTTTGTCTTGATCCTCGAAAGGTGTACATAGACAGCCTTTCATAAAGTCCAGTCCTAAATCAACAAAACCTTTTTTCGTTTCTTCTATGTCTTTTGTTATGGAGCTGCGACACAACTAGCTTTAAGGTTTTAGGTTGCTATAAATAGGAAACTCGCTTACATCTCTTGCGGCCAAAGGTTTTACAATATGTTGTAACAATCATTATGCTTTTACCAGAACTCGAAATAAAGATCAAACTTTTCTTAATTCTTTTTGTTATCTTTTCATATTTTCTGTGTTTATTCGATTACTTGTCGTTGGCTCTTGCATAGAATCCAGACCTCAAGGAAAGTAGGATTTTCTTTGCTTTCCTCCATTCAATAAAATCGATAGTGCGAATTTTGGTTCCCACAATTTTGCATTTGAAGGAGGGAGGCAGATTACTCTACCTCATGGCCACAAAACACTTGATTGAAACGATATCCAGGAATATGAAAGACAAACTCACAGTTCAAAAAAAATGCTGGTAAAACAACTCCAGCAGTGACTGCTCTTATGGCCAACACTTACACAAACGACGCAGTGCTTAAGAAAATCGAAAACCTAGTCGTGAATTTTCGCCACAGGAAGGGCACCAAAATGAGCTGGCAATTACCCTCTCTAAACAGAAAGGGAAACGATAAAGTCTATCCAACCCCATAAGTTTTTTCTCATTATCGAGTTTGAGAAATGTCAACGCATAAGGGTTCGACCAAAAGACTTTTTCCGCCAACTTTTCAGAAAAATAAAACTTGCTCTCTCAGAAATCGCGGAGAAACCCTAGATTACTCGCATTAAAAGGAAGCTCAGCAAATCGGGTATACAACCCCCACTGATTCTTCGGAATAATTTTAGAAGAAACGAAGTTGATCTCCATCGAATCACTCGAAACCTAAAACGGCTGACGAAGACGAAACTAAGAAAACGGTAGATCGTATCCCAAATTGCTAAAACATTTTCTGAAACCTATGATTTCTTAAGAATTCAAGCGTCGCTTCGAAAGTAACATATTCAGCGCATTCTCGATAATTTTCACCTAAGCTTACTTCGTAAAAACTTCTCAAAACTCCCTCAGATCAATCCTACAAAACGATAAAATTTCTGATTAAGTTTAGTTTCGTTCAGTTAAGTCCATCACAGCTATAGTTTCTGATATAAAACTCGGAAACTAAACATGAGTTTTCCAAAACAAAGCTCTTGTATATTCTAACTTGAAAACATTTCATGAAATAACTTTGGTAAAATAAAGCTCGACAACATTTTATGTAACAACCTTCGTAGAACTAAACTCAATATTGTTTTGTGAAACAACTTTCGTAAAATCAAACTTGACAACATTTTATGTAATAATTTTCAAAAACTTAAGTTCAACAAAATCTTACAAAACAACTTTCGAAAAATTAAACTCAACAAAATTTTACAAGACAAATTTCGTGAAACAATTCGTCAATCTTTGAGAAGTCAAACAAGATAGTACAAAAGGATTCTCGGAGAAAGAAAGAGATGGAGCAAGAGCTGAAAAGTGAAATTTGCCTATCAGCCTCTCTCCACGGTCTCACCGTCCTCTTTTTTTTTGCCTCATCGCCCAATGAGTATTCTCGATCGCCCAATGAGTCTTTCTGATCGCCATCGGCAGCTTCCATTCGCCCTTCGCAAATTTTAAAATGCCAAAAGGCTTTCGACAAGCTACACATTCTTCTTCATAAGACCAATGATATGGAGAACGAAACAAAAACCGCAAGACAGGCTTCAGCCTAAACACGGCCAGGAAAGTAGTGAAATCTAGGAAGAATCAATATTCTTACTATCCGTAAAGGGTGGGCAGACACGAGGAGAAAGACGCAAAACGAGAAAGTAAAACAGAGAAGAGGCAAACCCACAGATCCGAGAAAACTAAGGTTTGTTGCACTTGGAAATAATTGAAATCAGACTTGGAATTTCGTAGGAAGGTTGTAACGACCCGGTTCTCTTTAACCAAATGTGGTCTAATTATTTTTAATAAACCAACATTAGTCATTAATGTTTCCCTAACCCTAATCGTGTGTGCATATAACTATGTTTAGTTTCTTCCCCGAAAACCTCAGCCACCATTCTTTTTATTAGATCGTGGAAGTGTAAAGAACGTCTTAGAACCATGGCCTACTAAGCTCATCCCCATTTCTCATGCTTCCTCCATTGTAAGTCAATTAGAAGACGAGACACCATCTCCTAATGTTATTCCATCTCATATGTAAAGTTGTTGACGTGAGAAAAGCCGAGAGTGATGGAAGATGTATAGACCAGAGTGCCACCGCCGCTCACTGCAACCACCGTAGCCAACACGGATCGTTACCACCGTCATCATCTCACCGGACGAGGGTTTGAGATACTTGTGCCGCGCCGGAGCCTTTTATCAACTCTCGTCATGGCCGTGAGCATAACCAAGAGATGCGGAGGAGACACGATCTAAACTGGAGCTGCGGCGTTTACACCAAACACCACCATCGTTAACCGTGAGCCATTGGAGGGCCAAGCCATGTCACCGGATTTTGAGCCAGCCGCCACCATCAACCGCAATCCAAGCCGATGTGTAGCAGCTAAGTGTTATCTTCTTTGTTACTTGTGTTACAAGCAACATATTTAGCATAAGCTAAATGTTTCATGCGTAGGGAAGCATGCAACTTTGGAGTTATTATTCTGAAACCTAAGCTAGTGTTTTTGGGCGACTCATTTTCCCATTATCTCCGACCTTGGCTAAGGTGAGGATCTATTCTGTAAATCCCGAATCAGTAAAAGAATTCTTCCTATTGTCGTTTAGTTTCAAAACATGTTCCGTCTGTTAGAAATTGAGTCTTGCGTGGTAGTTTGTTCATTCATTGTAAACCAGAACTAGGGGTCTAGAGGATTCAATTATTGACATGATTGGGTTATGTTAAGTGATGGTACATATATATATGTATATACATAGATATGAGTAGGGACTATTTGATGAGGGCGGGAGTTCGGAGACATCCGGGCTATCGACGCATATTTGAGGGCGGGGGTTCGGAGACATCCGGGCTATCGACGAATATTTGTTTGGAGCGCCATGCAGAGACGTCTGCATTCGACGCATAGAGGTTACGAGCGGGGGTCCAAAGATGTCTGGGCTAACGGCGCATATTATGATGAAATATATCCGTAGAGGAGAATGCGTGGCGTATGGATTAGCTATGTGCTATCATCGCATTGATTGTTTGGTGTGATGCTCTAGGCATCGTGTTTGTTCATGTTAGAACTAAACTTCCATAGTCGAAGTTCTATTTTCTGAGTCAGTGATTTACGTGTCTAGCACCCCATACCTCACTGAGTGACTTCCCCGTTACTCACCCCTCTTTCGTCCCCCTTTCAGGTGAGACTTAAGATCAAGTGTGATCATTTCGAGCAGGTGCTTTTTGGGCGTTCTTTTTTTTTTTTTCAGACTTATGGATTTATGTTATTATCGATATTTATTTGGACTATTTATTTTATTATTGGATTTATGGTGTTGATATGACGTTTGAGAATTTAATAAATGAAGTCTTCAGAGATTAATATTTATTTTATTATTTATGAAAATACGGGTTTCACAAAGGTATTAAGACATAAAAATGGTTTGAAGATTACCATAAATTTAGGGTATTTAAAATCTAGGTAGATAGTCTAGCGAAACTAAGTCTTAGGCTATTTTACCTATCTCGATTTATTGTTCCTTAACTGTTCCGACACACCTTGCGAACCGATCTAAAATCTCGAACAACCGAGAAACGATCACCCCGCATACTCAGCTCTCTTCCTAAAGAAACAAAGAACAAGAGACACAGACGTCGTCTTAACACCACTCATTTCTAGAAATTTTCTCAAAACCGACATATTCCAAGTCGTCAACCTAAAAACGACCAAGTCGTGATGTAGCTTTTATTATGCACTCTCAAATTAACCCCGTGAGCAACTTTTTACTCTCTTAAATAAGAGGTTCAGTGTAGTACTCAGTGATCGAATCCACAGAGACTCTAAGATTACACAATAGATTTATTGCTTCAAAATAAAGCAAGATGAAAGTATTTATTTATGAATAATGAATTAAAGACTAGTTTGGTTTGTAAAGATTATTGGGAAGGATTAGACTTAGGAGAATTCTCAGGTAGGCTAGGTAATGCGGACTAATAGAATGGTAAGGGTTTTAGTGAAGTGGTGTTCTGAACTCAAACTCTAGGGGTTATGTAAGTCTCTCTCGTGCTTCCTAACAAAGTGTCGATCAATGGCCACTACGTGGTATCGATCAACGCTACTTCTAAACAGATGAGATTTGTATGTTTGATATGGTCTCTAAACTTCTAATTGAACTCTCGTTTGTTACTAGAGTTTTAGATTGTTTAAGATCTGTCTCAGGATATAACCAAGCTCTCGCTTGCACTACAACATCCTATAATCTAAGGTTGGTGTGATCAAGTTCAACTTAGCATTAAGATCTACTTAAACAAAGAACTAATTAGAATAACCCTAATGATTTCATAACATCAGAAAGCCATTAACTACCCTTGAAGAAACATAAATCTAACAATAGACTACTCATACATGATTGTGATAAACATGATGAATAGCTGAACGAATTGCATAGAATAATAATAATAAAACAAGGGAGTTCAAGATTTTAGTCTGTGAATGGAATAGATCTCTCCCTTCAAAAGTATCCGTCAAAGTTGCAAGTATCAAAAGGGTTGTTAAAACAAGTGTGTCTTGCAAAACATCTAATAAATAGCCTAAAATACGGCCGAGGACCTGTCTTGCAAATAGTGGAACTTCTGGGTAAAATTGTGACTTCTTTAAATCTTCTATTAACTTGGCGGAAGTGTTGACCTTCGATCTACACTTGGGGTGAGACGTCGATCTATATTCTTTGCGTATTCTGGTTATGACTTAGCGTTTTTGGCTGAGCATTCTTCAATGCTCCAGAATGATCTAGAAGCTCAAATTGTTTCCAATGAGTACCTGAATCTGTAAAGACTCTGAACAATACCAATTGCATATAAAAGACTCTATAACCATATACATATCATGGTTAAAATCAGGTAAAAACCATGACATATCAACTCCTCCAGACTTATCTTTTTCTTGCTGTCAGGCAAAACATAGAATGAATCAGTGAAGGGTTTGAAAACACAAAGACTTAGCAATTCCTTAGAATACCATTTCACCTAAGTTTATATTGCAACCACATCTAGAGTATTTTCATGTACTTTGCTTAGCTAATCAATCTTCCCTACCACAACCTAAGATAAGCTATCTGACATGCCCTCTATTATCCTCATTTAAATACATAATATATGCTAAAGGCTTTAAACTAAGGGTATCGATCAGAGGACACGTGAATTCTAACCCAAGCAAGTGTCTGAACCATATGTAATCTTTCTAATCCTTTTCCTCTCTCTACTTTTTTCTCTGAATCCTTTTATATCTCTAATTAAATGGACAATGATGTTGACATAGTCCATCTTGCCATCTTATTTTCGATATTATTTAACAAAGTTGTAGGAGAATATTGGGATCGTCGGTAATGTACCTACCCCTTGCTTCCAACAATGTGTGATCATCCCTTTGAATTAGAATAGTGGGGTCATCGGGGATGTACCTATCCCTCTGCATCTCAGGAAATCATCTAAATCTTTTTTTATAGATGCTAAATAAAGGTGAGAGGAGGATCAAAAAGTAAAGTACTTTTACCTTTCAGATTTGCAAGAGGTTTCCGATCCTATGTATATCAAGTCCCAAAACAAGCAAATATAGTTTTTTGGGTTGGAGGTTAGCTTTGGTTCCTTCAGAAGTCTTAGCAAGTGTGGGTGTTACAGGATAATCAATCTACTTAGTTGTTGCATTCAATCTAAAAATGGTGCTAGAAAATGGTGCAACAAACTGTTCCAAAAAAGGTTAAAGTCTATACCTAACTTATAATTTTGACACAATAAAAAGTTTTTGTTAAATCGTTAGTAAGAAATAAACATCAAAAATAAAACCTAGATTCCATCAAAAATAAAACCTAGAGTTTCGTTGAGAAAGACAACGGCGAGGAGGAGCTTTTTTGGTCTTCTCTTGTTCTTTCATCTCCCATTAATTGTTTCGTAAGATCTTGTTTGATTTACCGAAATTCGTTTAATATAACCTAGAGTTCCATTTAGTTTACGGGAGTGGATTTGTAGAAAAATGGTTTTGTAATACCCGTCTTATTCTCTCTCGAGAATATTGTGCCACTCACACTAAGATTTATATCATGCAACCCAACTCTAACACCTGTCTCATACCTAAGTTGTAAAACTAAGAATATCTCATAAAACGTCAAGTAGGACCAATCCATCCAAATATCACCTACTTGTCAGTCTCAACTGAGAAGAGAAGAGAGATAGGTAAATTATAGGGCCCTCTAAATTTATGGGATGCTGAACCTCACGTCCGTTGAACTCAACATAACATTCCAAATTTAGATAAGTTAATCTAATACGTAACAAACACGACACCTAATGCACACACAAAAAAAACAAGAAAGGGTCCTACTAACAAAATCAGTACAACCACACGCATACGGAGGGCTCACATGCTCGCACACACCCACCCCCACTCCCACACCGAATGGCTCTTATACGATATCTTTCCCATACACCCCTGCCCAAGGGACATTTTATCGACCTCATAGGCTACGGTTCAACAGGTTGACTAAGCTGGCTGCAGCCCCACACAATCTCAACCAGGCATACAAAAGTATGTCTCTCTGTCATGCCAACACACATACTCATATCAATCTAAACCACTTTCGAGAATATCCCACATTTGCCACTAATTTGAATGGTCGACGGAAAATACGGTCAACTGAAACACAAGAATTAAAATTTTAGATTTTGGGTTTCTGAAAATAAAGTCTCCCAAATAGAAATTCTCTTGAATAATATAAATTTTCCTAAAAAGGAAACTTTAAATGGTAAATTTACTAAAGTGGAAGGTTTAACAAAATAGAAAATTTATAAATTAATAACTTTCAAAATAGAACTAGTGTTTCCTAAACAGAATAACTATATTTAAATTTTCAGATTCAGATAGATTCGAGAGCCTAAACTGAAAATACCTGTAATTCTAACCTTACCTAGGCTTGTTAATCACAAATATGATCTACAAATATTACAGCAAGATCTTTCCAATGATACCAAACTCATATTCTGGGACGTCATGGATCAATGGGAAAACGCTAATGAAATTGATTGCTTGTGGATCCAATCTGTAGAGATCAGTCTCGTAGAAATAACCATAACTCTTAGAGAAACATTCCGAATGAATATTCTACTATAGCTATATCTATGAGTGGACAGCTTACCCTGCAAGTTTTTCTTTGAAATTAACCATTTTGATAATGGGTTTCCTCATCTCCCAAAACATGTTTGATGTGTCTTCTTCTCCTTTCTCAGTGAATGTAATGGCTCCTATCTCGAGGGGTATATTGGTGGTGGCTCTGGTGGACATTCCAACAGGGATTCTCCCCTCTTAGAGTCACTTTTAATAGCCACTACGAAATTCCATTTAAATAGAGAAATTAGGGTTTCTTCCAAAGATATGGGTCCTAATTATTGCTGAGGTTAACGGGTTGTTAAATCTCTCCCCCCCCTTTACAAGAAATTTGTTCTCGAATTAAAATCCTGGCCTGTCTTCGCGGTTTTATCCTCCAAAATTGTGGATAGTCTATCATCGTCTGATACTCGGTCTTTCATGTGTCCATCTGCATCTCATCTCTCACAAATTGTTCATTCTTAGTGAGTCGGTCCACAATCCCCCATATGTCATTCTTAGTACCATTTGTTTTCGACATCCCAAAGACTAAATCACCACCCTTATCTACTTTCCAACTAAGAGAGGTACATTAATAACCATTTGACAAATTTAATAACACGAAGAAAATCTTGGCACATCTTTTTACATCTTTGGTTGTAGGAATGTTTGAAGTCCCAATACATCTTGGTATTTCATAAGTTAATGAAGAAACATGAACGGTGCACTTGTGGTAAGATGTCTAGTCTTACATAGTCGTCCTCTGGCGATTATACTTGGTTTCAGTATAAAAAAATTTCCTTTGCGGCGAGGCGATAGCCAAAAGCTTCCTTTTAAATCAATTTGCAGAAGGCTTCGTCCTTTACTTGGTCTTGTTGTATCTTCTAGACTAAATATCCATGATCCCTTACGTCAAGATTAATTTATTATCTCCACTATAACGGCTCACAATATGAGGTTAGTAAGTGTCTCTGTTAGTTCCTGAACCTCTTAGGCTCATGTTATATCACTTGTGTCCTTGCTCAACGCATCTATCATCTGATTTTCCTTACCAAGGTGATAAGTGATATCGTGATTGTAGTACGCCAATAGCTCTACCCATTTGCGCTGTCTCAGTTAAAATATCACTGAGGGAAAATATACATCAAACTGATGTATACATACAGAATCTGAACCTTCTCTCCATGACGAAGTATGCATCTGATAAACCCTTTGTCATTCATATACTCCAGTTTTTTTTTCAACCCAAACAATCTTTGATGACGTGGAACAGTACGATACTGAAGAAAAGGATGTCCTGTCAGTTTCTAACTCAATAATGAGAGGTCCCCTCTGGCAGAACGTGATACTTTTAAGGGTCAATATGTATGAAAACTCTACAACTCTGGTATAGAAGTAGCTTCTGCTCTCCACTAACGGTTCAGCATGCAACATGGAGATAATCAAAATTCCCTGGTTAGTATGAATGCTATGAAGGTGACCTTTTCTTCCACTCTAGTGATAAGAAATTTTTTCTCTGTGTGCAATCCAGTACCACTTACGTATATAGAAGCTACTTTGATTCCTATTATCACGCCAAAATGGTTCAGCTCTATCTCTAATAAGTTTTTCCATGAATTCAATTCCTTACATCACGATGAACACCAGTAACTCCTATCCTAGTTGTTCAAACATTCTGAATAATCTTTTGCTCGAATACACTCGGGAATGATTAACACTTGGCCAAAATCTGATTACAAACTTTGCATATATCCTATATTGATAAAATGCGAGCTGCCCCACCCCAACTAATAAATCGATACCCTTACGAGTTTATAAAATATGAATGACTCCCATATAATCAACATAATCAAATGAAAGAATAAAAAGAACGAGAAGTTGATGAACTCAGCTAAGAAGAATGAGAAGTCGATCAACTCGGCTAACTTCCTCGCTAATGATATCACTCAAATTACACTACATAGACTTTCTCTCTCAAACAAGAAGTTCAGTTGTAGTTTATGGGGATCAAAACTATAGGAAGCGTGACCCCACAATAAACTTGTAGATATTAAGATTAAGCTAGGTACGTAAAAATATCGCAGTAAATAGTAAAGAACATGTAAAGGAGTAGGTTTAACCGATATGATAAAATAGCTTGACTAAGAGTTTCAGGAATAAAATTATGATATATAAATGCTAAGGGTGTGTGATAAACCATCCTAGAACTCAAATGCAATTATAAGATATCTAGCTCTCGCTGAAAGTCCAATCAGTTGACTAAGTCGTTGTTCCAACGTTTGAATACGAACAAGGAGCGTCAGCAGAATTAATGTCAGGTAATGAACCTACCGTCGTAGTTATCAGAAGCCTAAGCTCAAGGTTCTAGTTAGCTACTCTTGAACATAAGCAATGACTCCAATTCTGATGAAGAATCCTAATAGATCACCCTAGTAGTTCTATGTTTCAGCAGTTTATATAAAACATAATAAAAACCTAAACCTAACAAAAGAAATTCCTCAGACATGATTAAGAAAATTATAACAATTATCCGAACAGAATGCACGAATATAATAAGGTAAAAAAACTGTAGTTCCAATACAAAAGCTCTAAAGGAAATCTTCATCTTTTATCCAAACAATAATTAAAAAGCATCTAAGAATGGTGGTGAATTGTAAACTAGTTGTGGGGTGGAGTATTGCACAAACAATGGCAAGATACCTAAATACTAGGTATAAATTAGCCAGGGGTAGTATTGTAAATATGTGGATCTTTTAGGCCTTAGTTGGCCTTGACTTTAAGTCGGCCCGTCTACTCCTCTCGGTGTCGAGCGACACCAAGGAGGCACTGTCGATCGACTCTTCCTGAATCTTGACTATGACTTCTGATTTCTTTAGTAGCTACGAGTTTCCTCATCATTAAGCTTCATTATGTTCCATAATCTTCACATTGTTCCAAAACATACATGGCCCTTAAAACATTCTAAAATAGACTCCAGACACATAAAATAGACTCTTAAAACACATATACTATGGGTGAAAACTGATAAAATCCATAGTATATCTACTTTCCCAAACTTGTCATTTTTCTTGTCCTCAATCAAAGAATAACATGTGAAAGGTTTGAAATCGCAGGGATTAACACAATTTTTGAACTTACTATTAACCCCTCTGCAAAGTTCCAAGCCACATCGAATCAGTGCCAACTTTAGAGGTACCTTCTGTACTCTACCCTAGATTAGCAACCAAACCATCCAGCCAACAAATAGCTAATACTGCCTAACATACCCCTTTACTAAACTCATTTCTCAAATATTAGAAAGTCCATGTTATACAATTGGAGTATCGATCAAAGGACACAGAGATTCTTACTCAAAAAAGTTGCTGAACACACATGTAGTCTTCTCTATTTCCTTTCCCCTCTCTCTTCTCAATTCCCTCAGTCGATGTCTCCCTTCTTTGGAGGGTATATTTTTTATTTTTTAACTGACTGAGATAATTGGACATACTTCCCATGAATCAAGCCCTACTGGTTTTTGCCATCAGATCTTGTTCACTTCTTTTTGACCTTTATATCTTACTAGAATTCTATGAATCAAGTTTTAATGGTTGCAGCCACCAAATAATGTTCAATTTTTTTACCCTAGAGGGAAGAGCGAGAGGAACCAGAAACACACGGACTTCTACCTTCCATACTTGCAGGAAGAATCCAATCCAGAGTACATCAAGCCCCAAGACAAGCAAATTAAGTAGATTAGGTCGGAGTTCAGCTTTGGTTCCTTCACAACAAGTGTGGAAGTTACTAGCAGGTGATCCATTTTGGTATTTCCATCCGCTAACTTTGCAATCAGTGAATCTAAGAATGGTGCAAGAGAGTGGTTACATAATAAGTAAAAAAATTAAAAGTTCACCATCCTCTTTTTAACTCTATAAAACTCAATAAAACACATAAAACTAAAGCTCAAAATAAAACACAATATCAGTAATACTTCCACCAGACTTAAACAACATTGTCCTAGTGTAATACGGTCCAAGTTTGGTGGAAAATAAATCATGTGGACAAATTTAAACATGGAAAATCCATATACATGCTTGCTGGTATGAGTCGATCCTCACAGTTAAGTGACGATGAATACTCTGTTGATCGCCATTGATCAGGTGTCGGTCGGTGCTCAGTGCATACTCGTCTTCTTCGGATATTTTTTGAAATGAAATAAAATAAATACAAAATAAGTAAAAAAAACATAAGTTAAAACTAATTTAAAAGTTTCTAGATGGGTTGCCTCTCATCAAGCACTTGTTTGTAGTCTTTATCTTGATGTTTTGGAGGTTTTTGGCTGGTATGGAGGTATAGGAATACTTGTTGGGAGACAAGTATCAACATCTTCTTTGCTCATCTCGAACTAGGTGTCTACAAAAATTTTGATAGCTTCTTCTCCTTTGATTATGTGCTCTTGTTGTCTCTGAATGATCTCATGTGTGTAATCCACTTTCAGCTGTAGCTCTTACATACATTTCCTTAACCATCCAATGATGTTGTTGAGATGAAGTAGATTGCATCAATGTATTTGTAGAAATCATCAAACATCCTCTCCCGAGCTGTATTAATTTCAGCTATCTTCTCTTCAACTTGATCTCTCCTGAAAAACTTGGGTGCTGGCCGGCGTGGAGGTGTAAGGTGGGCTCTCGGAAACTGAAAACATCCATCATACTTTGGTAAATTCACATTATTGATTGTGCATTGCCTTCGTCATCTCTTTAAACTCCATGCCTATCTGGTGCTACTACACTAACTTTTCTTTTAGGTGGAATGGCAGCTTCAACTGAATAATCATCTCGGGATGGTGGAGTTTAAGGGGTGTCAATTGATGCTGGTGGTATGGTGTAGATCGAAACCTCGCTTTCATCTTCGTACTTTGCACCATAATCAGAGTAACAAACTACCACAAATCATGGATCATCTCCTATCTTAGTGTAAGGTGTGTTTCCTTTGACCACTCTGACTGGTTCATAGAAATCATTCTTGTCAATGAGTGTCCTACACATCTGATCTGTTTGCATGATGCAAACAGCTCCTACAGTAGCCATAAATGATCTCCCAAGTAGTAGAGAAAAATTCTAGTCTATCTAAATATCCATGACATCAAAATCCAGTGGAACTAAGGCATTGCCGATCTGTACCTGAAGGTTTTTGACAATCCCTCCTGAATTCACCTTAGAAAAATCCACAAATTTGAATGAATCACTAGGAGGTTCTATCTTCAGACTCAGCTGCTCATCCATCCCCCTGGGTATAATACTAACCGTAGAACCTGTATCGCGTAGTGCATTTGGTTAGTTGTGACCTTCAATCATGCAAGAAACATGAACTTCTCAGGATCACTCTTCTTCTTTAGTGTAATCCTCTGCTTGATCTTCCCTCTGATCTTATAGAACATATGCTCAGTATCCTTGTCTGTCTATCTACTCTCTCTGAAAAACATCCAGAGTAGGTGGGCTTATTAAGCCTTATCGAATGGAGTGTCCACAGGGATCCACATCATCTTCTTGGTGAAACTATCCAGCTCCTTCTCGTTAGTTTCTCTTCCTATATGCTTAGAAACATTGATCTTCTTTTTCTTAGAAGTTTGTCCCTTAGTAGCCTGCTCAATGATCATAGGACCTGGTGCATCTTTAGGTTGATGACTGGTGTTCACTGTTGGCTCTGTTGATGTCTGAGACGAGTATCTTGAAGAATTCAATCGGTTTGCATTAACACTAGGCAATCGAGCTTGGAATTCATTGGTGGGTTCCGATTGATGACAGTAGTAGGGTTTTCGATTGTTTGTTGTTTGTTGCCCAAACAATGGCAAACACACATAAATAATATGTTAAAGTTGGCCATGGGTGTTGATGTACTATGGATTTCACCAGTTTTCACCCATAGTATATTTGCTTTTTAGAGTCTATAGGTGTTTGGAATCTATTTAAAGTGTTTTCAGGTCCATGTATGTTTTTGAGAAATGTGGAGATTATGGAGCATTTATGAGCTTAATGATGAGGAAACTCGTAGCTGATGAAACAAATCAGAAGTCATAGTCAAAATTAAGAAGTAGTGTCGATCAACACTTACCCCATGGTGTCGTTCGATACCCCGTCGAGTAGACGGGCCGACTTAAAATCAAGACCGGCTTTAGCCCAGAAGATCCACATAATTACAAGACTACCCATGGCCAACTTTAACATAGTATTTATGTGTGTTTGCCATTGTTTGAACAACACATAACCGAAAACCACCTACAAACTATTCCACCATTCTTAAAGGCTTTTAGTTATTTAGTTTTGGAGAAAAGATCAAGACTCCTTCAGATATTTGTATTGGAACTCCAGTTTTTCTACTCCATCTATCTATGCATTCTATTTAGATTATTGCTATTCTTTGCTTAATCATGTATGAGTAGTTTCTCTTATTACACTTAGATTTTTATTAAGGTTTATATAAGCTGCTGAGACATATAAATGCTAGGGCGATCTTTTAGGATCCTTCATAATAATTGTACTTACTCTTTGTGTTCTAGAGTAGCTAACTAGAATCATGATCTAGGATACTGATAACTAGGATGGTAGGTTAATTAACTCATCTTAATTATGTTGAGCTAGGTTGTTAGATACATGCAAGAGCTGGTCTATATTAACTTAGTGAACATGTCAATTAGTACTTTATTGCTTTCCTAAGAAAGCATCGATCGACACTCTTCCCATAGTATTGATCGACGCTCTCTCCTTGTTCGTATGTGATAGCTAGAACAAAAACTTAGTCATTTGATTAGACTCATGGCGAGAACTGGATATCTTAATTTTGCATTCGAGTTCTAGGATGGTTTATCACACACCCTTAGAATTGATACATCATAATTCTATTTTGAAACCCTAAGTCTAACTATTTTATCTTATTGTTTACAAACCCACTGCTTACTTATTCTCTACTATTTACTGCTTTATTTACTACTTGCCTAGCTTAATCTTATTATCTATATTCTATTGTGTGCACACACTCCCTTTGTATTTAGTCCCTAAGAACTACAACTGAAACTCTTGTTTGAGAGAGAAAGTTGATATAGGATAATTTGAGCGAGATCAAATTTGGTGCCGTTGCCAGGGAGGATTGGATTCCCAATTAGACTTGATTAGTAGGTTTCATCTAGGTTGTACTCTCTGTTTTATTTACTGACAAAAAATTTATTTTTTGTCCTTCTGGTGCATGGCCATTAGTACTAGAAGCAACAAGTAAAAAGATCTTGTATTTTAAGACACTGCATGTTTAGAACAAATGATCCACGAGGAGAAGAGAATAGCATCAATAGACACCATCACATATTCGTCGATGGACACTTCCTGTGGGCGAGCAACAATCGACACCAACTCACCTTCGTCGATCGATACCAAACCGCAAGTAGACAAAATGGTTGCGACTCTTGTGCTGATATGGGATGAGAAAGTAGACCTACATGACCCCGAGTGTCATCTACGTAATGCAATAGGTCAGAGACTGGATGATTAGGGGACTGTAATCCCTGTCCCATAAGCAGATATTCTAGAAGCTGCTAATGCTGAGAATGCTGCAGCTGATGAGAATATCTAGGTTATTTGACCCAGAACGTTGGCTGATTACAACCGTCCGGTCAGTACTACGCCAACTGATCTACTATTCGTCCGCCTACTTTCCACATGTACGGTTTCGAGCTGAAGCCTGCTTACTTTACACTTGTGGGATAGAAAAGTTACCATGGTCACCCACATGAGCATCCGATGTACCATCTTGAGCAGTTTGAGGATCTAGTGTATGTTATCAAAGCCAATGGAGTCCCTGAGAACTACCTTTTCTTTAAGCTCTTCAAGTAATCACTTGCTAGAGATGCTTCTTATTGGCTTAAGCAGTTATCACAAGGATCCCTTGCATCCTAGGCTGACATAAAAAATGCATTCCTACGTAATTTATTGGATGATGTGCAATCTGAAGACTTGAGGAACATAATTCCTACATTCACACAAGAGCCTGCAAAATCATTCAGAAGCTTGTGGATCAGATTCAACTCATATCCGAGAGACTGTCCACACCATGAGTCCAATGAGGTACATCTGCTTAGTACCTTCTTCAGAGGCATCACTTTGGTTTACCAGATGTCTCTAGAGATTGTTAGTGAGAGAAATTTCAACACTAAGAACGCAGAAGAATCTGTGAGACTTATTGAGAATTGGCATCTAGCAACTGCACCAAGTACACTGATTTGGAGAGAAAAAAATCGGCTGCTAGCTTGGGAAGGATAAAATAGATGAAGTTAGGGCAAAGATGGATAGTGTAAGCTTCTCAAGAAGCAGGTGAGATTTGCAGAAAATGTAGAAGTTGTTGATACCGCAAGGGATAAGGGAGATTAGGAAGATGTGAACTACATAAGTGGCACCAGTTTTCAGAAGTATGGGAACCAAGGGGGGGGGAGGGACAGAAACTCCTATGGCACTGGTCATAGGAATAACTACAACCAGAGTTCGAATTGCCAGAAACCCTACACCAACAACATCCACAGAGGTATGTGGCTTCTTCTTACCATAATCCTCCACCAACAACTCAAGAAAGCAAGATAAACAGCATACTGATTAGGTTCTTGAGGGCCAGCAGAAGTTGACAATGGATTTCAATATGAAAATATATGATGTATTCACCAACCTAAATGACAAGTTCAAAGCTCTCAGCACCCATGTGAAAAAGTTAGAGACTCAAGTAGTTCATACTAGTGAAGTTGTGAGAAGACATACGCACTGATAAATGAAAAAGGAGAGGCTGGACAGAAGACCACGTGAGTGCTATCATAGATGATGATTTCTGGCAAGTGGTGAAGGAGGAGAAACTACACGAAGCAGACTTTCAATTTGAAATTTCCATGTCCTTAGGCAGTTCGCATCGGTGTCATTCGACAAAAGAGGCTGTCCACTGATCAAAACCCCATTCTGAATCTGTAGTATCTTGTGGAACAGCAAATGTTGATCAACACCTTAACACTTTCTTTGATCGACACGCATCAGTTACTTACCAAGTTCGTTTGATAAGCATCAATGCAAAATGTTTGAATGCTTCAAGACACTCGTTTCAAACATCAACCGAGCCAACAGTGAACGCCAGTCATCAACATGAAGATGCACCAGAGCCTATGATTGATTTTTGAGAAGGCTATAGAGTGACATAGTTCTAAGAGAAAGAAGAAAAGGTTCCTAAGCTCTAAGAAGAGAAGCTAATGATTAGGTGATGGGTAGTTTCACCGAGAGGATGATGAGGAACCTGTAGACATGCCATTTGATGATGCTTATTGGGCCCACCGACTATGGATGTTATTCAGAGAGAGCATAGAGACAGACGAGGAAATTGAGTGAATGTTCTATCAGATCAAAGAGAAGATGTAGTAGATGATTACACTAAAGAGGAAGAGTGATCTTCGAAGTTTTTGGTTCCATGTATGATTGAAGGTCGAAACTATCCTAACGCACTCTGCGATACAGGTTCTTCAGTTAGTATTATGCCTAGAGGGATGGCTGGGCAGGTGAGTTTGAATATAGAACCTTCTAGTGATTCATTACCTTTGTGGATTGCTTTAAGGTGAATTCAAGAGGGTTGTCTGAAACCTTCATGTACAAATTGGTAATGCCCTGGTTCCAGCAGATTTTCATGTGATGGATATGTATATAGGCTGGAACTCTTCTCTACCACTTGGGAGATCCTTCATGGCTACTGTAGGAGCTGTTTGTGACATGGAGACAAACATGTTGTATCTTTAACTCATCACTGAAATTGATTTCTATGACCTTGTTCAAAGAAAGAAAAGATTGAGATGATTTCCCGAGATGCAGAGGGGTAGCTACATTACCGATGACCCCACAATTCTAATTCAAAGTAATGATCACACATCGCTGGAAGCGAGGGGTAGGTACATTACCGTTGACCCCACTATTCGCCTACAATTTTTCCTAAAAAAAAGAAAGAAGAAATCGGAAATAAGATGGCAAAATGTACTGTATCAGCATCATTATCCATTGAGTTTGAGATTTAAAAAGATTCAGAGAAGAGAGAAAAAAGGGAAGAAAGGGATTAGAGAAGACTACTACCTGTGTGTTCACAATACGTGCAGGGGTAAGAGTCCATGTGTCCTTTGATCGATACTCCCAAAGTAAAGAGTGCACTTTTATTTTATTCAAGAAAAAAGGTTAGTAGAGGGGTAAGTCATACTAGTATTTGCTACAGTTGCTGGTAGAATACATTTGGTTGCTATACGAAGAAAAGGTATATAAAGTTTCTCTAAGATTAGCACTTATTTGATTCGGTTGTAATATAGAAGAGGTGATAAGGATAAGTTAGAGATATTGTGAGTCCTTGTGTTTTCAAACTTTTTTCAGATTTTGATATTCTTTGTATAACGACACGCAAAAGGATAAGTCTGGGGGAGTTGATAAACCATGGATTTTACCAATAATAGGCCATGGATGTGTTTTTTAGAATCTATAATATGGGTTTGGATTATGTCTTAGATTATTTTCAGGTTCAGATATGTTTTGGAAAACTTTGGTGATTCTAGAGCTTTTTGAGATGGAAAACTGCGCAGATGCGTCAGAGTTTTAGCTATGGATGAATAACTTTCCACTGCTATATTGAGACTATCATTAGAAACAAAATAGAGCTTTGAGTTAGATTTCCAATGCCACCGGTTTGAGGTCAATCAGCATCATGTAGAAGAAGTTATTCCAGCTTAACTGAAGAGTGGCCAGTTTGCCTCGTGAGATGAAGCTGTCTAGAAGATGAATGAGTGTCGATCGATGGCGCAGCCTTATTTTTGATTGACGGCGATTCCAGAACGTGGGCCGAGTATATTTAAATACCGAATTAATCCTAGAAGCTACAACAAAATTACCAGAACACCCATGGACGACCTAAAACCCTATCTATGTGTTTTCTAAGCCATTGTTGACAACTAAGCATTATTCTAAGCTTTATTCTATTCCATGTTCTTAGTTAGGAGAGGAGAGAGGAACTCCTTCAGATTCCTCTTGGAACTCCTTTTGTTTTACTATTATTTCTTTCTATTTCATATCTATTCATCTATGATTTTGTGAAAAATATCATGTCTGAGTAGATCCACCTTCCAGATTTAGGTTTTCTAGGGTTTTGATGGATTAGCCACACAATAGAATTGCTAGGGTGTTTATTGTGTATCCTTCGAATGTGACTGCGTCTTATTGCTTGATTCTAGAGTAATTAAGTAGAAACCTTATCATAGGATAGTTAGTCGCACACGAGAGCATGGTATATTACCTGAACTGAAACATGCTGAGCTAGGTTGTTAAATAAATGTGAGGGCTGGTTTAATTAACTTAATGAACATATTAAATTTGGTCGTAATGCTTGAGTTAAGCAACCACCGATCAACGGTATTCCAATAACATCAATCGACGGTCATTCTGATTTCACATACGAGAGTTGGAACAAGGACTTAGTTAACAGATTAGACTCGCAGCGAGAGCTGGTGCTCTTTTACATTAGATATCGAGTTCTAGGAATGAAACCTTTAGCTTCTATCCTCTATAGTCCACTTTCCTGAAACCCTAAGTCTAGCACCCATCCTTCCATCAAACAACAAACTCCATGATTTACTTGCTGTATTATTTATTATTCTACATATCATAACTGACATAGCGTAGTCTGAAATTCAAGTCTATTGTGTGAGATATCAAGTCTCTGTGGATACGAACCTTAAGTGCTACTATCGATCTCTTATTGGATAGAGTTTCTCTTGAGGTAATTTGAGCACATCAAGCGCATAAGACTTTTTTCACCGTTTGTATCAGCAAAACAAGGATCTCAAACCCCGTAAAAATGGATATCCCATGGTAGAATGGCACAACTAATGCGCACTTGCAATATTTTTGAAACAAAATTGGATGGACCAGGTTGTGAGAACAAAAAAGAGGTTGGATATTGTCTTGTTTTTTTCAAAAATCTCCAAGGAACGGCAATAAAATTGTTTTCTTGCCTGAAGCGGAATGTCATCGAAAATTTTCAACAAATCTACTTGACGTTTCTTAAACACTACTATTTGTTTATGGATAAAAAATGTCAGATATCGATATATGGGACTTGGAGCAAACATCTACCTAGTCCCTGCACAGCTTCATGCAAGATTCAAATTGGTGATTTCGAAAGTTGACGTGAATCATTGACAAAGTAGCCTTCAACGCACTGAAGAAGGGCCTCCGATACTAGTCCAAATTCAGTTGCTGATTCGCACTCAATAAACCTCAGATAATACAAGATGTTCTTAATGGCGCATCGGCATTCATGATAGGTCTAGACCGGAAGAACAACCGTCCAGCCAAGCAGATAGGATGCCTGTGTGGAACAAAAAAATCTAAACGGGATTGATCCGGCAAGAACATCAAACGCGGAAAAATTAAAAAAATGGTAAAAATGATAGTAATCGTCAACGGATTAATATGATCATCGGAGGAAAACAATTTTGTCACGGTACCATCTCGTCAATCAAAGCTTATCAGCAAAAATATGACGAGGGCAAAAACGTTCCCACCTCTCGATCTCCCTAACAACGTAGTCACATTCGAAGAAATGGGAGACACTCATGATCGACTTGTGATTAAACTCATCGACACAGAGAACATGGTTGATATGATCTTTCTGGAAACTCTTTAGAGAAAGAGTATCTATCTCACCGAGTTCATCTTGAATCCAAAACCATTAAATGGCTTCTCCACTTCGACAACAATGTCTCTTGGATCAAGAAAGCGCCCTACTGTGGCCAGACCCATGACAAAGATCGTCAAGTTCTCCGGTGGTAAACCACCCATGTACCATGCGATCATTGGAACGTCCTTGATAAACTCCATGAGGGTCGTTCGATCAAAAATATCATCTCTGCTATAAATTCCCATCTCCAAAGGGACCAACACGATATGGAGCTCTGAGAAAGAGTCAAACCCTTGCTTCCTAACTGAGCATCAGCCAAGAAAAGCTGTGTTCCAACCTATGAAAAATCTAAAACATAGGCAAATTTTAACCACTAATATTACCTCTAAAAAAGTTCTGTAAACGACTAACCAGAATCGTTGACAAAGGTAATGACTCAATATATAGGAAGCCAAAAAACTTCTGATTCCAACTCTATCGCAAACCCAGTCAGCTTGATACCAGAAAAATCCATTGACCTAAACCTAGTTGCAATGACTTAAAAGGTCGAAGAAACTCCGCTTAACTGGTAATCACTCACAGCGACACAAAAAAAGTAATACAAGACTGTCTGATCCTCGATAAGGGTATATAGGAAACTTGACAAAAGAAGGGTTCATCTTTCCTCCCTCTCAAAAGAGGGGGGAGTGGGTATAATATGTATAGTCGTATACTCGAAAATTTTAAGTACGCACTTCGCTTTTTAAAAAAAAAAAAAGAAAATATCGGCAATAAGGAAAACACATTTTGACTTAAACATTCACCAACCTCTTTTGTCAAAAAATAATTGAGCACACCAACGCTCCATTACAAAAACAGTAATCATATGAATCATCCCAAAGATCTGAAACAACTTTCATATTACAAAAACCAAGCGACAATCCAAATTTCTTCTAGAAATGCAAGCGATAACCAAGTATAATCTCAAAGATCTGAAACAACTTTCATATTACAAAAACAGTAATCATATGAATCATCCCCAAAACAAACTATTCCTAACAACCAAATGGTTCAAGGAAAAATCTTAAGAAATATGGCAATCATACATGGACTTACTTTTGACATCACTCGATCAAGTAATCTCAATAGCAACCAAACACTAGTGATCGTCAACTGTTCAAGGTATTATGCATCTGTAACGTTTCTTGCAGAAGCGCGGCCAGCAAAGAAAAATTTGTAAGTTATACGAAACGTTTTCTAAAACACTACAAAACTACATTTGGAAGTTAACTAAGCTAATTTCTCGTGTATAAGGAAGATGCTTGTCTCCGCAATACCTTATGACCCCTTAGTCTAACTATATCAATCATAACTTCATAAGCCCATAGAGCTTCACATAGAGTCCAAATGTATTTCTGACCTAAACTCTCAAAAGAAGCGTTCATGAAAGCAGAGACGTTCTTCGCCGCAAGGTAAAAACACTACCTTCGCATTAACACGAATCATAATTGGTTATCCGAGTCGATCAGAGTCATCACACAAAAACTTAGACACGTGCTCATATTTTTAATATTTACTCAAAAGAAAAATTCAAGCTCTCGGACAATGTAAGACGTTGCAAAGTCCGAAGAATTGGCTGTTATTGTAAAACAGTTATGATCAAATTATCTTTTAATATACTCTCTCAAATAAGAGGTTCACTGAGCATATTATACCTTGACCTGCAATGGCTCTAAAACGGCCCTATATATACATATTGTAGGAAACGAATTATACACTGTCGATTTCCGTAGTCGGAAGAAAGCAAAGAAAACCCTAATTTCCTTGAGGTCCAGATTCTATGCGAGAACCAAAGACAAGTGACCAAATAAATGCAAAAAATAGAGAAAGATAACAAAATGAATTTAGAAAGATATATCCTTTAATTCGAATCTGCATAAGAGCATTGCGATCACTACAAAGGTTATAAAACATTCGACTGCAAGAGATTTGAGGGAGTTCCCAAGTTCTAGCCTCCAAATAATTTAGACCTAGTTGAGTCGCAGCTCGATAACACAAGACGAAAAAGATACAAAAAGGTTTTCTTCATTTCAGACTGAACCTTATGAAAGGCTGCCTACTTACCCCTTTCGAGGATCAAGCCGAATTTAGTTCAATTAATACAGTGGAACAAGAGATCCAACTGCATGTGCGAGTTCTTCAAGTAATCAAGTAATATGTCTTTCATTTTTTACCCTTGATTCGAGTCTATCACTTTGCGGAAGTCTTCCTTATCCTCTCGATCTTCATGATTATCCCGGAAACTTGACATCTATCTTATTTTTCATTTATTTTCTACGAAAATCAAGTATATTGTCATTGTGGTTTAGGCTCATTCTCGTCTAAAATTATAAATGGGCTTTTGCCGATTTCAGACCTTCTCGGGCCATTTTTTGACTTAAACATTTTTTAAAACTTTTTCAAAGAAATCGCCTTCCCAACAATGCTGGTGCCCATTCAGTTGGTTTCATGAGATGGTAAAAACCAATCATATAGTCGAGTTAAAATCGTGTCGAGATAACCATTATCGTTTTATACGACTGATTTGTAATTTTACGAGAAAACACATCTTTGCTAATTTTATCGTAAAATTTGAACAGTAACTCGAGACGAAACAAGAGAAAAGTTTGGTCAAGACTCAAAGGGACGATATATGAGGACAAGACTAGTGGAGGCATCGTGGTCACCTACTTCCGACAAGGAGAAGAGAGGAGACGTCGTGGTCTCCTACTGCAACTAGGGGCAGAGGAGACGTCGTGGTCTCCTACTGGCAACTAGGGGCAGAGGAGACGTCGTGGTCTCCTACTGTCAACTAGGGGCAGAGAAGAGGTGTGGTCTCCTGCTGGCGACATGGCGTGGTTGTCTGCTGGCGACGAGGCTTAGAAGCGTTGTCGCCTACTAGCGACAAGGCGTAGAAACAGCATGGTCGCTTGCTGAAAATTAGGAGAAGAGAGGATGAGTGGTCGTCTGGTGGCGATGAGGTGTGGTCGCCTGGTGGCAAAAGGCGTGGTCACCTTGTGGCGACAAGGCCTGGTTGCTTGTTGGCGACGAGGCGTGGTTGCCTGGTGGCGAAGAGGCAAGGAATAAGCATGGTCGTCTGGTGGCAACAAGTCGAGGAAGAAGTTTGGTCGCCTACTGGCGACAAGGCGAGGAAGAAGTGGTGGTCGCTTGCTGGCGAGGAAGAAGCGTAGTTGCGTGCTGGCGAAGAGCAGTGGTCGCCTGGAAGCGATGAGAAATGATCGCTTGCTAGGGATGAGTCATGGTGATGCGACCATGATCAGCCTGACGAGTTTCAGACTCAAAGCATGGAGACCATTGAATGGTTTGGCTAAGCTACTGATCAATGCTTGGCTAAATAGGCAGTTTCAAGGCCTTATTTGGATGATCTATGGAGTTTTGGACTGAGAGAGAAGAAGAAATCTTGATACGGCTTGAAAACAACTTGAACAAGAAAGGCTAAACCATCTGATAGAACAAGTAGCAGAGAAGCTAGAGAAGGAGAACTAGGAATATCAGGAGTCTTTCACGGCTTCTGTGTCACAATTAGATCTACATCCCTTAAGTTTGAGTCTTTATCGACTCCTACAGCAAGGCTTATCCCCCTTCAAGTGATCCAGGGAAAGACAGCCTATCCAAGGCCGTATCAAGAAAAATGATACAATCCTGAGCCATCAAGGCTGGATCAAAAAGATGTCAAGAGTTTCAATTAAAAGGGGGTGAAGATTGCAACTCAAAGATGTGAAAGTCTTTGAAATAATGTTAAGGTCTAAAAGTTCCCGAAACATTTGTTTTCTAAAAAGAAAAAAAAAAGTGCGGGAAAGTAAAAATAAAACTTCCTATAAATTCAAAAATAATTATAAGACAAGTTATAGGCAAAGACCTTCGAGCAACGAAACGATCAAAACAGTTGTGTCTAACCCTCCATCAGGCGAGTTGAGATTGCTCGACCAACTTGCCGGTTGGCGAGTTGGATGGTTTCCATAGCGAGTTGGATTGAGCACGTCCAACTTGCCATCAGGCGAGTTGGATCAGCATCACCCGTATCTGTCCCGACCAATCTCTCTTTTAAACCTTGACTACACTGTCATTTGTTCTCTCTCGATTGGAGTTATCATTTGAACTAAACGATAAAAACCGTAAAGACTTGTTTTCTCGTATAAATTAAAATTGATCGTATAAAACGGCAACAGTTGACTTAACACCAAAGTTTACTCGAATATACAAGTAATTTGAACTATTTATAAAACTGACTTCGTACCAAAGGTGTTCTTTCGAAGAGAACCTAAAAACGTTTAAGTCAAAAAAACGGCCTGAAAGGTCTACAACGCGGCTAAAAGCCCACCTGCGATTATAGACAAAATTGAGCCCAAGGACATTGTGACGGTTTATATACTGTTTGCAGGAGAAGATAAATGTCAAGTCCGAAAGATAAATGTTGAGTTTCAAGGGATACACATGAAGATCGCAGAAAATTGAATATTTCCGCAAAGCGATAAATGGGACTCGGGCCAGAAAAGGAAAGAGAATTTGCCTTAAGGGGAACTATATAAGGAACACCAAGGCTAGAGACGCACACATGGAACACACATCAAACATAGCACTTAGAGTAATTTAGGCAATTTCCGTTTTCTATTTTCGAGCTGCAACTCAACTAGGTGTACAAGTCTTAGGTGGTTAGAACGAGGAAACTCGCCAACAGCTCTTGCGGTACAGGTTTTACATGTTGTAACGCTCATTCACGAATTCAGAATAAGATCTCCTTTGCTCTCTTTCGTATTTATTGATTTATTATTTTGTCTGTTTTCATTGTTTATTACTTGACGTTAGGCTTACTAGAAATCTGAGACCCCTAAGAATGTTAGGGTCTCTTAAATTTTATTATTTTACAGAAATCGACAGTGCGAATTTTGGTTCCCACATTTTGGCGCTAGAAGGAGGGGGTACGGATCAATCTAACTCTCAACCGTAAACGCTCGATCAGACATGTCTACTGACGATCATATGTACTAACAAACTCGCGACGATGGAACCGTCGGCGACAACGTCAATACTCCAGAAGCGAACACCCCCGCAGTTAACGCTGATGCCAACACCAACGCGTTCGAGGAGGTAAAAAAATGTTCTCGGCTTTTGAAAAGAAATTGGAAGAAAACAGGAGAAACTCATGGGATCTCTCGCTAAACAGGTCAAAGCCTTAACTGTGTGGGCCCGAGCAGTTCGTCCTCGCAGAACCACTAGGGTTCGTGGGGGAAGACTCGACTTCGCAACTCAGCTGGACAGGCCTAGAAACTCGCGGGAAAATCAATCAGGACAAAATCCCGGTGAGACAACCCCTGCTAAGAAAAACTCCAAAAACCCTCCACCACTAGAGCATGGAACAAAGGAACACGAGGTTGAACGTGTCGACTTGGATTCTAGCATTCAGTCCGATAATTCGGAAGACGCTGACGTTCATACAAGAATGACAAGAAACCGCATGGCTCAGGAACACTCCTTATTTTAGAAACCCATGACCAAAGAAGCAGAAAACATCTTCAGGGTAGAAAATGAGAAGCTAGCCGAAGAGCAGGCTCTGATCACTCGCAGCAAACGCCGACGAGGTCGGAAAACCGCTGGAGATGGTCTTGAGATTCGTAATCTCTGCAACTACATCATGAAAACGGCCGCGAAAGTAAGACCGGTGCAATCTCAAATTGACCAAGCTACTAGCGCCAACTTGAAATCGATCGAGTGGTCTAGGAATCTCGAAAACTACCCTTCATAGCTCGCATCACCGATACCAAAGTATCGGATCCTGGAAATATCAAGGTTCCCACTTACAACAGTACAACTGATCCCAAGGCGCACTTGCAAGCCTTCCAGACCACGAGGGGAAGGGAAAAATTCAGAGAGAGCGAAAGAGACGCCGGCCATTGCTGCCTCTTCGTCGAGAACCTCCAAGTAGCAGCACTCGAATGGTTTTCCCGCCTTAGGAGAAACTCCATCGGAAGTTTCCGCCAACTCGCTTCAGTGTTTCATAAACAATACTTAATGCTCATAGACCGAGAATCCTCAAACGTCGACCTTTGGAGCCTGGCTCAAAAGGAAGATGAACCTCTCCGCGACTTCATGAACAGATTCAAAATCATCATGATAAAATGCCCATAGAGAAGCTCCGTAAAACGCTCTGCTACAAGTCAAAATTCAGGAAGTGCCTAACCCTTCAAAATCTGTGCACGATACAAGATGCGCTCCATAAAGCCGCATACTATATCCTCACTGAGGAGGAGACGAACGTCTTATTGCAAAAGCATAAGCCTATGAATACGTCCTCAAAAGATTCGGCATCAGATCAGAATCCAAAAAAGAAAAACTCTTGTAACGACAAGTACGTCCGTAACAACAATACTCAGAGCCATTACTTTCGACGAAGAAGAAGGCAGTGGAATCTACCATCCCCACAGCCTACCACTCGTTATCGATCTCGTAATCAGGAATCTCAAAGTAGCTCGAATCCTCATGGACACGAAAAGTACGGTCAACGTCATATTCTGTGACTCTCTCAAAAGGATAAATGTCGATCTGGGAGAAGTTATACCAACGCTAAAACTGTTAACCGGTTTTCCGGGCATAACTTTGATGACTCTCGGATCGATCAAACTCCTTGTCATGGAAAAAGAAGAAATGAAAATCGTCGACTTCGCGGTCATTGACTACACGACCATCTACAACGTCATCATGGGAACGCCTTGGTTAAACGCCATGAAGGCAGTCCCATCGGCTTATCATCTACGAATCAAATTCCTGACTCCTAGAGGAATTTCCAAAATTTGGGGATGCCACAAACAGTCGCGACTTTTCTGCCTAGACGAACATAAGCTGAGGCATGTCAGGACTACCATGGTGGTAAAACCAAAACACACGAAGATAACTCAGCGATCGGCTGAAAACGCTTCGAAGAAACATCGACATCATCTACTCAAGCAACGGTTTCAGACACCAAAAGAACAGAAAGTTTCCAAGCCCAACGTCCTGGCCCAACCAGAGGAGAAAAACCCGGAAGAAGACGTTGATCCAACTACAGTCACTCCAACTAAGGTGATCATTGCAGGCGCAACAACCGAGTAAACACACTTGTGGCACAAACTGAACTACGAGATCGCTTGATCTTCGAAAGGGGTACGTAGGCAGCTCGGCAAAATACGAATTCAGCTATCCCCCTCTTTAAAAAGGGGGGGGGAGTGGGTACGTATATGTATACTCGTTTACTCCCACATTTTAAAATATTCGGCCTTGTACTCGATATTCTTAAAACCTTTTCAATAGTAAAAAAACGCAATAAAGATTTTTATAAAGTCTTGCAAATATTTTTTATCGTACAACATCCCAAGATTCGTTCGGAAACACCCAAGTACGAACGAAACATTTATCGTATAACCGGGAAACAGAAATCAAATGAAAACTCAGTCTATCAAAAACCATCAAAACTCCGAATGATTTCAAAAGCATTCTTCGGATAGAATAAAAATCTTCAGTACACTAACTAAATATCTTCCAAACCCATGGACGTTTTGTATATAAAAAGTGGTATACATAAACTTCCAAATGAAAAAAACATTCTCTACATTACTTCATGAACATTTCTCGGTCACACAGTTGAACCAGACTTCCGACGAAAATATGAGACAACCCCGTTCTCAACCACTCGAAACCATCTTCCACACAAGGTATATTTTTGGGAAACAAAGCGAGAAGTCGCGTTAAACCTTGGAAATTATACTTCCAATCTTGAAACACAAAAACAGTCTGACTGCCACTATAAATTGCAAACGAGCACTTACTCTTACATCACATCCGTCGATTGGCCCCATCGAATACATCAACCGTTCTCTAAAGGGATGATGAAATAGACCTTCCCTTGGTCCTCATACATCTGACTAGGGTAATAGCGCTCTATAAGAGAAATCCAAATTTTTGGTCAGCACTTCCAGACGACTTAAAAATTATGCTAGATTCTTACCCCACAAGTCGTATAAGCCGAGAACCTATCATGGACTTTAAATTGGTATGAATCAGGTTAAAATCGCAACAGGTAATCCGACAGCTGATTAGTCATCGAAAAACCTTAAACCGAAAGTAAACATAGGTCTTTCCCTAAAACCTTTATACTGGTCTATAACATCTCAAGGCATGATATCAAGCTGATACGAGATTTTAAAACATGTCTCTCCGTTCATATCTAAATGCTCACGAAACTTTGAGAAATTTTAAGATATATTTTCAAACATTCCCGTCTTAAACGAACAATGAATAGAACGAGTCACCCAGAGTTAGATTTGAGAAGACAACTAATATTCTTTCCTAAACACTTAATCAAAATACTCTTAGACTCTTTGAAAACAAAAGCATCGTTCATTAGATAAAGGCCGCAAAGCGACCGGGATTCAAAGCCACAAGTGGCCAGTCCCGATAATCCAACACGGGTTCTCGGCCAAAGCAAACATAAACGGCCACACCCAGCCAAAACATAGGCTAAAAACATAAAGATGAAAGGGAATACTTTCCCATAAAATATCAACGATATCCAACAACCTTCATGGATCAGGCTCATAATTTCCATACATCGACCTTTTAACGAGCAATCATTAACCGGGGCCGTTGGCTAATTCAACTCACCAGTCTCGGCGGGAATTCCCGTTCTGATTTCCTCCGAATCGGGGGACACAAGAAATGAATCCCACTGATCCCAAATCCTCTCTTTGATCTGAGGGATCATGGAATCCATGTTCGTATTTCTACACATGCGACTGGACTTCCTAGCCATCTACTCTTCGTAAGAATATCAAGAGGCCTGCGCAAGGTACAACCAACGAACGGCACTGCAGCATTCGCGGTAATCACATATAGACTTGTAGGTCTTCTTCAGCTCCCAAACTCGTTCATGAACTGGACGAGGCGATTCTCCATGATCTCAGCGATTTAGGTACAACCCACTGACGGCCCCGTGGCATTCGCGGTAATAACATATAGACTTGTAGGTCTTCTTCAGATCCCAAACTTGTTTGTGAACTGGATGAGGCGATTCTTCAGGATCTCAGAAATTTCTTTCTTCCCCTTCATGTTCGCTCGACGAGCTTCCTTTGTGGCAAACTCCCTCTCGTGAAGAGAGTTTGCTGCTATCTCACCCTTCAAACGGGCGATCTTCTTCTCGGCCATCTCAGCCTTGAACTAAGCTGTGTGCACCTCCAAGCGACTCGCATTAAGATCCTCGTTCATAATAAGGAGACCCTGTAAAAAATAGAGTTAGTGAAAATTTTGGCAAAAACAGAAAAATCCAAAGACAAGAACTAACCATGTTGCAAATCCATGACGCTCTCACAAACTGTGGCAACTCAACAGACTCACTCTCAGTCGGGGGCATCCCGAAGTCAAAGAAGTTGTCTAGTTTGGGGCCAATAGTGTTGAATTTCGACGGTTTAACTTGATCGGTTCCGCTTCCACTAGCTTGGCCATCGAGAAAATTACAGAACATTTCATCCGAGGGAAACTCCAGCTTGTTGACAGCATCATCGTCACCGTCCATAGCAACGTGCTTCTCCTTAGGAGATCTTGACCTCTCCCTCTCCCTCGGAATGTCATAGGGAACAAACACATCCATGCTCGGCTCCAATTCTTCTTCAACTGAAAAATCGGGTTGAAGTCGAGAATGATAATACGCCACCGCAAGACGAACACGTCTCGGGAGAAGTAGACCTAAAAATACTGACCGCCCTGAAGAAGATCCATAATGGTAAGCAAGTCCTCAGAAAACGGGGGCATAGGATTAGTAACTACAAAACAAAGAAAGTAAGTGCAAAATTAGATATCTTGAAAACGAAAAACCAACAGATATCTGATCAAGATACCCTTTCGGCCCCTTCTACTCCTAAAAATGGGAATGCAGCTATCCTCGATGGATGCACTATCTATGCATACGGGTTTTTTTTCCGAAACTCGTGTGTGTTCGAAACAAACCCCCTGATTATCGGCATATCATTCCTCAGGCTCAAATAGCACATGAACGATTTTTTATACCCCATTGGCTTCAGTAAAGCCTCGAAATTATCAGCATCAAGAGTCATGCCAGGCTCGTACCTCAGAACCAAGATCCCAATACAATGTTGCAAGCTAGTAGGAGTAATATGGCTTATCGACAATCCAAACTGATCAAATATTTTAACAATTATCCCTGGGATGGAAAATCACAAATGGCAACGCAGCAGAAAAGCGTTGTAGCATGTGCAGTAACCATCCAGAGGAGCATCTGCACGTTCCCCAGCCTTTGGAAGTTGAAACTCCACCGAGTCCGGGTTATGGCAGAAATGTCGGATGGTGTTGAGGTACGAAGGACAACTATGGCTCGGACAATTAGGGACTCTTTTAGTACAAACCGGGGAGGAAACCACGACTAATGCAGAGGAGCCTTTAAATCGCACGTAGCCAGCCAATATGCAGCGGCTCCCTCGGGATCAGCGGAGTGTACCACAAATTCGACCTTTGCAACAATTTCACCATCCTGCGTACGAAGACTCTCGGGATCAAATCAAGAAGGCAAAGAATTTTCTAAAGCCCTCTGGCCTGAAGACATGATCAAGAACAACAATATAAAGAAATGGAGAGAAAGATTTTTCTACCTGAAGAGAAGTTCTTGTGGAAGTAAGAAAGTATAGAATTTGAAAATTTACTCTACATAATTCAGCCATTAATGCTGCCTAACCTGCCTAACCTCTCGCAAGAACATCACGATTCTAACGAGCTACGGGCTAACTATTGAGGTCAAAATCGGTTACGACGCGATCAATGTCTGAAAGTTCCCAAACATTTGTTTTCTAAAAAAAAGAAAATAATAAGTGCAGGAAACTAAAACTAAAACTTCTTATAAGTTAAAAAAAAAATTATTCCACAAGTAATCGGGAAAGACCCTCAAGCAACAAAACGATAAAAACATTCGTGTCCAACCCGCTTGACGGGGAATTAAATGGATCAAGTCAAACTCTCCATCAAGTGAGTTGAAGTAGCTCGCCCAACTCGCCTGATGGCGAGTTGGATTTTCTCCATCTATCTCGCCATCAGGCGAATTCAGATTTGCTCGACCAACTCGCCTGATGGTTAGTTGGATTGTCACCATCCAACTCGCCATCAAGCAAGTTGGATTGGCCATGTCCAACTCACCATCAGGCGAGTTGGATCAGCATCACTCGTCTCGTTCCCAACCAGTCTCTCCTTTGAACCTTGACCACACCGTTTGTTGTTCCGTCCCGATGAAAGTTACCGTATACGATAAAAACCGTAAAGACTTGTTTTCTTGTATAAATTCAAATTGATCGTATAAGACAGAAACAGATGACTTAACAACAAAGTTGCCTCAACTATACGAGTAATTTTAACTATTTACAAAACCGACATCGTACTGATGGTGTACTTTCAAAGAAATCGTAAAAACATTTAAGTCGAAAAACGGCCCGAAAAGGTCTAAATGCGGCTAAAAGCCCACTTTCGATTTTAGAGAAAATTGAGCCCCAGGGATACTATGACGGTTTATCTATTGTTTTTAGGAGAAGATAAATGTTAATTTTTAAGTGATAATCATGAAGATCGAAGAAAAAAGGAATATTTCCGCAAAAAGATAAACTCGACTCGGGGGCAGAAAAGGAAAGAGGAAACCGCCTTAAAGATGAGTATATAAGGAACGCCAAGGTTAGAGACCCACACAGAGAACACACATCAAACTAAGCACTTAGAGAAATTTAGGAAATTTTGCGTTTTCTATTTTTGAGCTGCGACTTAACTAGGTTTACAAGTCTTAGGTGATTAGAACTAGGGAATAGCCAACAGATCTGGAAGCCGAGGCTTTACCTTTTGTAAAGCTCATTCACAAAATTTGGAATAAGATCTCATTTGCTCTCTTTCATTTTTATCAATTTATTATTTTGTTTGTTTTCATTGCCTGTTGCTTGACTTTTTGCTTAGCAGAAACCGGGACCTCTGGATAAGTTAGGGTCTCTTAACTTTCCTTATTTTACGGGAATCGATGGTGGATATTTCGGTTCCCACCGATAAGACCATGAAGCAGAGCCTAAGTGAATCCATACAAAGAAAGAATCTCACATGACTTAGAATAAACAAGAACAAGCCAAAGGCTCAAAGAAAGATAAACTCTCTCAATTTCTTTATTATCAACCAAAAACATGTCCTGCGAAATGAAGAAGAGTATCCTTTTATAATGGAACTCGTGCGCATCAAGAAAATTGTGATTGTGATTCTTGGAGGCCAAATCATAAGCTTTAATGATGATTGTAAAACTAATTTTCTCTTGATCATTCCTAGAATCTCGACATGATCTCTGTGAATCCATGATGCAAATCTGATCATCCATCTTATAGCCTTGATCTTGAAGTATGTTACACAATAAATGAGTGTAATATTGTAGATTGGCACATAGTGAACGGATCTTGAAATTATGACATTCTTAGTGCTTGTATCATTAAGAAATGTGTTGGATTTATGGTACTGAAAAAGATCAAATCCGAACTAAGTTTCTAAGACTGCATCATTCCCTCTCTCTTCAATTGGATTTGTCCTCATATCCTTGTTATTGTCATGCTCAATTTGAATGTCTTGTTGGACCAAACCCTCTAAACCACTGCATGTGTACCTTTGTATGTGGACTTGTATCTCATGCCTAAACCCATAAACAAACTGGTCCATGACACCCTCATTGGTTATACCTGGATTGATTCGAATGTGAAGATACTTGAATTGCTTGTGATTGTGGGAAACGATATTTGCACAGTCGATTTTCCGTAAAATAAGGGAAGTCAACTCAACTCGACTTTCCCAGAGATCCCGGGTTATCTGCGTAAACACACAAAATTGAAAGAGAAAAAGATAACAGAATATGGATAGTCAGTTGCACAAAGGCGTATTATTGATTGATAAGAAGAAATTTACAAGGTTCTCCGAGAGACAAGATAGAATGAATTTTGCTAGTCAAATCAGTCTCAGAACAAAGACGAAAAGAATCTAGTGAAATCAAGCCGCCTAAATTCTAAGTTTTCCTAAGCTAGCAGAGTTTTTCTAGGTCTAAATCTTTTGATCCCCTTTTCCTTTAGCTCTAGCTCTCCTTATATATGCCTTCAAGGTCGGTTTCTCTTTCCATTTTCACCCATAGGCCAAGTTTATCGCGTTTCGGGAATATTCTTTTTTTCTTCTCGATTCTCATCATTATCCAGAAAAGTTGATATTTATCTTCTCCTGCAATAAAAGATAAACTGTAATATTATCATTGGGCTTGGTTTCGTATAAACTCGCGAGCGGGCTTTTAGCCGCGTTTTAGACCTTCTTGGCCCGTTTTTTGACTCAATCGTTCTGCGCGATTTATCAAAAGAGCGCTCATGAAACGACATCGATTCTGAAGAAAGTTCAAATTTCTCATATGATGAAGGCAGCTTGTGGTGTTTAGTTAACCGTTGCCGTTTTATACGATAAATCCGAACTTCATACGAGAAAACAAATTCTTGTGGTTTCCAAATAGTAAAGTTTTAACGATAACTCCGATCGAAATGAGATGGTGAATGGATCCATCGAGGTTTAACGGAAAGCATAAGGTCCGGTCCATCTCTCCTTACGACGAGTCAGGAGGGGTTGATCGAACTACCCCGTTCAGCGAATTGGACTGCTGTTTTGGCTCTGTGCTCCATTTCTCTTGAGTCTTTAGCTCGGGAACTTTTGTCTGGATGGTGTTGAGATAGCTTTCGTGTGGGGACACAATTTTAGACATTGATTTAGAGATAACCATTTTGACCCCAACATTTAGCCCCCCAGCTCGCAAGTTTGGAGCATGATTCTTGCGGGCGAGTGATGGTATTAATCCAAACCGTGGTAAACATTGATTTTTCTAGAAAGGTTTTTCCCGATTATTTTAATGCGGAAAATCCTTTAACTTTTTTTTCTTCTAGAAATATAGAGCTTCCTGTTTTTCATTCTCTCCACACTCTCCCATTTTCCCAAGTTCGCTTTGCATTTTCTCTTAGAAATCTCTCTCCGCCGAGATATCTTCTTCCAGAAACTTTCAGAAGAGTGATGATGTCGAGATGAGCAATGCCATTGGCGCGAGTTCTTTGGATCTCCTTGCCGCTGGAGCTGTCCAGATCATAGTGCGGAATTTCTTTCCTTTCGGAGTGAGTTAGCTCGTTGTGAGGCCGGGGAGATGGCAAACCGCAAACGTGGTGTGCCTCTGAAACCTGCGGCTCCAATCGATGCCTTAACTCCCGAGGTTCCTCCCGTACGCGATGCCGTTCTTGCCGGAGGAGCGGTCACCACAGATGCGTCAGCACCTGAGGTCGAAGTTCAGCCATCGGGTTCTTCTACGACCCCGGTCCACGTCGTCGATGTGGAACCGGTCCACGAGTCGATGCCTCCTACCCTAGCCAAGAGAGTGATCGTTTTGGGGTTGCATGGACCAAAAGATTTATGTCTCTTCTTGTTCTAGGGCGTTTTCAATGGCAGATGATTTCTTTTTCTTTTTAGACGGAGCATACCATATGGGTTCTTACGTTTTAAGGTTCGGTGAACCAAACTCACGAGATTCTCCGATCTCCACAGATGGTCTCGATTTCGCAAGGGGTTGGGAATTCTAGACACATATGGTATGTTGACGGGATTGCTTGCATTGAGTTCAACCATGGGGTCCCTACAATCGCGTTGTAAGACGTGGGTCGATCGATGACCAAGAACTCCAAAATTTTGACATGCTACCGGTTTTAACCGAAAGGTTGATTGTGCCGAGAGTCAGGGTAGCTTTCCCGGAGAGTCCTACTATCGGGTTTGGATATTCCACGATTTCGGATAGATTGATTTCCATTCTCTCGATGGTATCGTTGAAGATGGTATTGGCCGAGCTACCAGTGTCGACCAATTTCCTCGTGACATCAATATTCTGGATTGTCAGCTCAATGACAATGAGATCGTTGAAAGGTTTGACCGGGTCGGTCGTAGCTCTTTTCTTGAAGGAGATGACTTTGCTACTTGTTTGATTACGCATAACGTGTCTCAGTTGTTTGGTGGTTTTTAGAGTTAGAGAATCCGAACCCACCTGCTTCTTGCGCCAAACTCTGGGAACCAAAATTTGCAAGGTCGATTTTTCGTTTACATAAGGGAAGTCAAGTCAACTCGGCTTTCCCAGAGATTCCGGATTATCTGCGTAACACACAAAATTGAAAGAGACAAAGACAATAGAATATCAAAATTCAGTTGCATAGAGGCGTATTATTGATTGATAAGATCAAAGTTACAAGGTTCTCTGAGAGACAAGACAGACAGAGTTTCGCTAGCAAAATCAGTGTCATAACAAAGACGAAAAGAATTCAACCTAGTAAAAAAAGCGAAAGAGAAACGACTCATTTTCATAGCTATGAGAGTATTTTTCGTAGCTATATGAACAGCTTGCTACGATTCAAAAAGCCATGTTTTTTGAATCGTACCTATAAGATTGTAGCACATTTGTTTCGTAGCAAATGTTGGGTCAAAATCTGCTACGACGGAATCAATGTCAGAAACCTATCGGGAAATGTGCCCTTTGTGAAAAAGGGATAATATCTCGGAAAAAAGGGAACAGGAAAAATCGAAGTTTAATCTCGGCTGCCCACGAAGGAATGGTCTGAATATGTGAGCCATCAAGAAGAGTTTGTCTTATGAGCACTGGTCAATGTATCCCCAAATGGCAACACGACGAAACGACTAGAAGACTCGTTCATCTAACTTCCCGGATGGAGAAGTTGGCCAAGCAAGACGTCCAACTCGTTGAACGGGCAAATCAAACCATAAGAACCAACCAACTCGCCTGTTCGGCGAGTTGGACCGTTCCAAATAGCCAAGCAGGCGAGTTGGGCAATGCAGGTCGACCAACTCGCCAAACAGGCGTGTTAGGTAGCACAAGCAATCCGACTCGCTCATTCAGCGAGTTGGATTGATTAATCCATTTTCACCTCGTCCTCATAAATCCCTCTTTTGAAACTAAATCGAACTTATCTTTTTTCGTCTCGATCGAGACTGACGTTGGAACTCTACCGAAAGGACTCATTTTCTCGTGAAAGGATCGGGCCGATCTTATAAGACTATAACGGTTAACTAAACACCTAGAGTCGTACGCCCCATACGAAAGATCCTAAATCTCGGATGTTGTTTTCTTAGGAATGCTTTTTCGATAAAATCGTAAAATACGCCTAAGTCAAATAACGACCCCAAAAGTTCTAAAATTCGGCTAAAAGCCCACTCACGATTTTATCTGAAACTGAGCCCAAAATCTGTGACGGTTTATCTTTTATTTTACAGGAAGGGGTAAATGTTAAGTTCGAACGATAAATGTCAAGATCATAGGTTAAATTTTAAGTTTCCAAAGATAATCATGAAGATCGAGAAAAAAAAGAATATTTCCGCGAAACGATAAATTCGTCCAAGGGCAGAAGTGGAAAGAGCAAACCGCCTCTAGAGGAGTATATAAGGAATTTGAGGGTGATGATGCAGGAGACACACGAAAATCTCTACTCAGAGCAAACATAGCACTTGGAGCATTTAAGCAACTTTCCGTTTTAGTTATTGGAGCTGCGACTCAGCTACGGTTTTGCAGTCTTAGGTTGTTAGAACTAGGGACCTCACCGACAGCGCTCATTGCCAAGGCTCCTATCCTGTTGTAAACCGTCATACGCAAATTCGGAATATGACATCTATTTGCTCTCTTTTCGATTCTTACTTTATGTTTCCATCTTTACTTCGTATTCTGATTGATTGGCATATGGTTTAGCAGATATTCGGGACCTCTAGAAAAGTAGGGTTTAGTTACGTTTCTAATTCAACGGAAATTGATAGCGCGAATTTTAGTTATCAGAGTTTGGCGCTAGAAGGAGGGAGGGGGGGGGTACAGATTAATCTAACTCCCAGCCATCAACGCTCAATCAAAGCATGTTAAGTCCTAACGACCAACAGCCTCGTGACGACAACGTCGTTGACGAAAATTTTGAAAACACTCCAGCGACAAACGTCATTGCGGTCAACACCAACGCAAACAATGCAGCGTTCGAGGAGGTGAAGAAGACGTTCTCGACTTTCGAGAAAAAGTCGGCAGAACAAGATAAGGTCATGAACTCCCTCGCTAAACAGGTTGAAACCTTTACATCAAGGAACATGACGATCTTTCCACGTGGAACAACCCGAATCCGAAGAAGAAGACTCAACATCGTAACACCTTTGGACCGGTGCGACAACGCGCAAGGCAAACCGTCTGGATAAAACTGTGACAAAGTGACCCCCGCGCCAACACGAAAAAATCCGGGATATATTCCTGCTATTGAAGAAGATAAAGAAGGAGGAATAGTCAAACGCGTTGACGTGGAATCTAGTTGGCAGTCCAAACCCACTGACAAAGACGCAGACATACATCCGCGTTGCACAAGGATTCAAGCGGCTCGGAACGAACAGGAAGAAGCTATCTTCTGGAATGAACAGGAAGAACTGGCAGAGGAGCAAAGTCGGAACACTCGCAGCAAACGCCGACAAAGTTACAAAACTACTAGCAAGAGTTCCGAAATTTGCGATTTTCGTGACGATATCATGAAAACGGTGGCCGAAGTTAGGGCGGTGAAGTCCCAAATCCACCACGCTACTAGCACCGCACCGGAGATCAATCTGCTCCTCGAAGAGGCTCAAAAAAACACCCTTTACTACTCGTATCACCGAAACTAGGGTTTTGGATCTTGGGAAGGTCAAAGTGATGCCATACGATGGAACTATTAATCCTAACGCCCACCTGCAGGCTTTTCATGTTGTGATGGGTAGAGCAAGGTTCAGAGAAAACGAGAGAGATGTCGCTGAATGCCGCCTCTTCGTAGAAAACATCCGTGGAACAGCGCTAGAATGGTTCTCTTGCCTTAGGCGAAACTCCATCGTAAGCTTCCGCCATCTTGCCTCAGAATTCCTCAAACAATACTCAATGTTCATAGATCACGAAACCTTCGACATGGACCTTTGGAACTTGTCCCAGGGAGAGGATGAAACTCTCCACGACTTCATAAAACAGATCAAAACCGTCATGGCTAGAGTCAGGGGAATAAATGACAAAGTCGCAATAGACACACAAAGTTCAGGAAGTGGATAAATTTGGAAAAACCGCGTACAATCTAGGATGCGCTTCAAAAAGCCACTGATTACATCATCATCGAAGAAGAGACGAAGTTCTTGTCCCATAAATGGAAGCTAACGAAGAATGCGTCAAAAGATCTAGGGTCAGATCAGATATTAAAGAAGAAAAACCCTTGCAACGACAAAAGCGCCCATCACAGAGATGAAGAAACGCAGGGAGCGCATAGCTACGCTATTAACTTCGGATCGAAGCAAGGACAGTGACGGGTAAAAATGCCTTCTGTGACTTTCACCAAACGCGTGGACACTCGAACATTAACTGCAAAGTTCTTGGTGCGAGATTGGCCGCAAAGCTGCTCTCCAAAGAACTCGCCAAAGTCTCCAGCGTGAAATATCTCATCCTTGATTTGGATGCCCCACCCACCCCATCCCGAAAAACGACAGGACTCCTCAAACGGAGAAACCTTCTCAAGGAGACCAGCTGGGAGAAAAGCGCGGAAGAAGGCAGGATGAGAAAGGGAATGACATCAACCATCGCAGGGTAAACATGATCATCAGCGGATCCCATTTCTGCAGCTATATAGTCTCGGCCATCAAAGCTTATCAGCGCAAGGCCGAGACAAGCGCAAATTCGCTGATCTGGCCCATGATCAATGACACTCTGAAAGGAGCAATCAATATTAATGAAGAAGAGCTTGGAGGAATCGATAAGGCACATTGTGATCCAATCATATTTGATCTCGTGATAAGAGATCTCAAGGTTGCTAGGATTCTCATCGACACGGGAAGCACGGTCAACTTCATCTTTCGCAAACTCTCAAAAGGATGAACATCGAGTTAAGAGAAGTTGTACCATCACCTAAGCCGCAAACCAGTTTCTCTGGCTCGACATCAATTACCCTCAGATCGATCAAATTACCAGTTGTGGCAAAAGAAGTCACCAAGATCGTCGATTTCGCTGTCTTCGACCACCCGTGCATCTAAAACGTCATCATGGGAACTCCTTGGCTAAACGCCACGAAGGCAGTCCCATCGATTTATCACTTAGGCATTAAGTTCCCAACTCATAACGGGATTGCCGTGATCTGGGGCTGCCAGAAGCAGTCGAGCACAAGCTAAGATAATCACGAACACCGCGATGGCAAAAACCAAACGCCGGAAGATAGCCCAAGAATCAGCCAAAAATACTTCGGACAAGGACAACCCAGAACCGTCGGCTCAAGCAACAGCCAGTTGACAACCAGTTCCAGTGCCTGACGCATCAAGTCCAACGGAAGACGTCGATCCAGTAACTAACGCAGTCAACAGAAACACAACGGCCGAGTAAAAAGACCCGCCCAAAGAAGCAGAACTACGAGATGGCTTGATCCACGAAAGAGGTACGTAGGCTGCTCATCGAAAGACGAGTTCAGCTATCCCCCTCCTATAAATGGGGGGGAGTGGGTACATATACGAATACTCGTATATTCCCACATTCAGAAATAATTTTTTTTATAACATTGTACTCGAAATTTTTAAAAAACTTTTTCGGCAATAAAGACTTCTTTATAATTTCCCAAAATATTCTATCATCCCGCAAAGAAACGTGATGTTATACTTCCATGCACGAGCAAAATGATTATCGCACCATCCCAAAAACAGAGACCCGCAAAGAAACGTGATGTTATACTTCCATGCACGAGCAAAATGATTATCGCACCATCCCAAAAACGGAGACCCGCAAAGAATTGTTCTACCTCGAAATGGATCAACTCCATACTATCTTATCTTAGTCGAATCATCAATTTTGATTTCCTACCGAAGCACGAAACCGTGGTCGCATATGCTCACAGCATTACTTACGCAAAGTAAATTTTCAAAAAATAAATAGGCGAGTCTTCGTCTGAATTTATGAGAACACACCCCCAGTCCATTCGCGACAATAAAACACTCGGTAATTGGCTCCGCCGAGCACTTTTGCCGTTTTAAACGAACGTACCCAGGTCCGTCCTAAGGACAGATTGTCGGGAGACTTAAAAATTGTCCCTGAAGAGATACTCGACTCCAACTAGTCAAGTCATATAAGCCGAGAACCTATTGCGGACTTAAACTGGAACAGGAAAAAACGAGAGCCGATTAGTAATCGCAAAGCCTTAAACTGAAAGTAAACCTAGGTCTTTCCATAAACCCAGCACACTGGTCTCTAACGTCTCAAGGCATGATATAAAAAAGATACAAGATCCTAAAAGCATGTCTCTTCATCTGTATCTAAACATTCTCGAAACTTCGAAAACTCCTCAAACATCTCGTCCGAACAACGAATAGGATGATCCGCCAAAAAGGAGGATTCCGAGATGACAACTCGAGTTTTCTTTCTACACTAAACAAATTCCAAAAATCTTTTTAAACACCCACTTATCATAAAAGCACTGTTCAAATGAAAGCTAATAAAAGATAAGGATTCAGGGCTACTCTCAGCGAGTCCCGCTACATACGACCATAGTTGGCCGACAACGAACAAAACAGAAACATACAATAATGCAGAAGAACGCATTCCCGAATCAGTCGTGACCTCGCGATTACTCATCAAAATAAAAGAAACCAGTCATCGATCTACCGAGCGAATAGTCATTGACATCCAGAAGAGCCGTGGGCTGGTTTACCTCACCCGTCTCATCGACAGTCCCCGCCTCGGCCTCCATCATGTCAGGAGAAACAGGAATCGGGTACCATTGTTCCCAAATCCCCTCCTCGATCTGAGGAATCGCAAATTCCCTATCCCTATCGTTCATGCTCCCGGTCTGCCTCGCATATTCGGCACCAAACAAATAATCAGGGGCCTGCGTGAGGTATAGTCTGCCCACAGCGCCGTGACACTCGCGATAATCTTCGAAGTCCTTGTAACCATTCGTAAGTTCCTAGAATTTATAAGAGAACTTTTCGCGACGGTTCTTCATGACTTGAGCCAATTCTCTCTTCCCTCGCCTATAAGCGTGACGAACCTCCATCGCGATAGAATCCCTTTCACGAGGACGAGAACTTTTTAACTCATCTCTCTGACGAGCAATCTCATTGTTGGCTGTCTCAGCCCTGAACTGAGCCAAACGTACTTCCTGGCCGCTCGCGTCAATTTCTCGACACCTGGGTAAACTACGGGGTCTCGCTAGACCCAACTACACTCGGAGGATAGTCAAAACAAAACAGCTCATCGAGATCATCCCATTCACCACTACTCCCACCTACTTGACTATTTAGGTAGTCTGTTGGTATATTGTCGGAGGAGCACAGCTCGTTAGCCGTTTCATCCTCGAAAATGATGTGTGTTTTCCTTGCGAGTCTTCAATCTTTACCCTCTCGTGCGAACCGTCCACAGAACGAATCCGTCCATGGTCCCCTCCGACCATTCCTCTACCGGCAGACCTGGCTGGTACCGAGAACGGTGGAGAGCAACAACACGACGAACCCTTTTTGGGTTAAATGTTGCTCAAAATCCTGGGCGGCCGCGAAGCAAGGATCAGATGGTATCCAGATCTTCCGGACTAGGAGGGAAAATATTATTCTCTAAAAATAAAATGTAAACAAAATATATTAGAGATCGAACTTCACCAAAGAGAGGGGTGACACTTAATCAAGGATACCTTTCAGATCCCATTTAGTCCTAAAGATGGAGAGGCTATTTTCTTCTACAGACGCATCGTCAACGCAGACAAAAAAAGAAGTGCTTCCGCCAGTTATGATAGTTCGACACGAATTCCCTTATGATCGTCATCCCCGACCGAGGCCTCAACTGAACTATGGAAGGCTTCCCAACCGGTTTAAGCAATGGTCGAGATGGTTGGCATCGAGGGCTAGTTCATAAATCAGCACAAGAATCCCGACAATATGCTGCAAAGCACACGGGTTTATTTGACTAATCGTATCTTGGAACAGTCGAGAAGTCGCGCTATGATCTCGATAATAGGAAACCACAAATGGCATTAAAATAGGGACACCTCATAACACGTAGAGTAACCCTCGGGCGGAAACTCAGCGACCTCTCCAGCCTCCGGAAGACAAAAGTCGACTAATTCACGAACTCGACAATGTCTCCAGATGGCAGCAAGCCCATTCAGACAGCTTCTGCTGGGACAACCCTCTACGGGGTTGGCATGAAACGAAGGGCAAGGCCCACATACCAGGTTTGGGAGGTTTCACTTCTCCCCAAGCCGCCCAGTACACCTCGGCTTCTTCAGGATCAACCGAGTGAGCCGAGAATTCCACCTTTGGCCCAGCATCCTTGTGTTGCGAGCTGGGACCATCAGGGATAGAATGGTCGTCATGAGACTTTGAGGAAACATTTCTTCTCGAACCAATAACTTTCTTTTTTACCAAAGGAAGGAAAGAGAGGAGAAATCTTTTTGATCTTGAAAAAACTTTGTGGAAATGTGCAAGTGAAGAATTTGAAAACCCACTCCACATACTTATAGAAGAAAGGATTCACTATTTCACCTTCATGCTTCAGACATCGGATTTCGCCTAATTCATCCAATATGCCCAAAAAACTCTCGTAAGAACATCACAATTCTGATGAGCTGGGGGGCTAATTGTTGGGCTTAAAATCCGTTACGATGGAATCAACGTCAGAAACCTACCGGGAAATGCACCCTTTGTGGAAAAAGATAATATCTCAGAAAAAGGGAAAGGGAAAAATCAAAGTCAAATCTAGGCTGACCACGCAGGAATGTTCTACATAAGTGACCCATAAAGAAGAGTTTGTTTTAAGACCTCGGGTTAACGTATCCCCGAATGGCAAAACGACCAAACGACTAGAAGATTTGATCATCAAACTCCATGGACGGAGAAGTTGGCCAAGCAAGACGGGCAAATCAAACCACAAGAACCAACCAACTCGCATGTTCGGTGAGTTGGACCGCTCCAACTCGCCAAACGGGTTAGTTGGGAAATGCAGGCCGACTAAATCGCCCGTTCGACGAGTTGGACCAATACAACTCGCAGAACGGGCGAGTTGGACAGTGTGGGCCGACCAACTCGCCCGTTCGGCGAGTTGGACAGCATGGGCCGACCAACTCGCCCGTTCGGCGAGTTGGGTTGATCAAGATGACCAACTCGCCAAACGGGCGAGTTAGGTAGCACAAGCAATCCGACTCGCTCATTCGGTGAGTTGGATCGATCAATCAATTTTCACCTCGTCCCCATAACTCCCTCTTTCGAAACTTGATCGAACTTATGTTTGTTTCGTATCGATCGAAATTGGCGTTGGAACTCTACTGAAAGGACTCGTTTTCTCGTGAAAGGATCGGGCCTATCGTATAAGACGATAACGGTTAACTAAACACCTGGAGTCGTACACCCCATACGAAAGATTCTAACTCAACGGAAATCGACAGTGCGAATTTTGGCTCCCACAGCCAATTCGTATCAACTTGCTACGATGTTGCTTTGAACCCTTTCGTAGCAACTTGCTACGATGTTGTTACTGTCATTTTCATATCAACTTGCTACGATTTTGCTACCAACATTTTCGTAGTAATTTGCTACGATGTTGGTAAGATAGCTTTCGTGGCAAGTTTCTACGAATTTGCCTACTGATGTTTTCGTAGCAAAAGCTTGTTTCTTGTAAAATTTTGAATAAATTGTATATAAAGATAACAGTTAACTTAACACCCTCGTTATCCCGACTATACGATTGATTTTCATCATCCTATGGAACCAACATCGCGCCGAAGGTGATTTTGTCCAAAAGAAATCTTAAAAAAACCGTTAAGTCAAAAACGGCCCAAGAGGGTCTAAAGCGCGGCAAAAGCCCACTTACAATTTTAGACGAGAATGAGCCAAAACTTCAATGACGGTTTGCTTGTATTTCATAGAAGATAAATGGAAAAGAAAGTAAATGTGAAGTTTCCAGAATAATCATGAAGGTCGGGAGGCTAAAACAAATTTCCGCAAAGAGATAGACTCGAATCAGGAATAGAAAAGGAAAGACGACTAACCTGTGATGAATATGTAAAGAGAGCCAAGGCAAGAAGCACATGGATCATTTTTGTAGACTCTCAGAACTCTCTTCACTTAGAAAATATACGGCAAAAGCCAAACCAATTTGTATAAGGATACAAGAATAAAATTTGTATATTTCATCCTGGACAAGGAATAAAATAATTTCTATCCAAGCATGAAAAGATCGGAAAATCGTTCGTGTTGAAGGTTTTTGCGAGAAATAATGAGATCTCACAAAAAATAAATACTCAACCGAGGCAGAAGTTGGGACACAGCGACATCAATAAATAACGAGCTCTCACAGAAAATTGTTCTTGGGGAAGGTTTTTGCAGAACAACTACCAAAAATACGATAAAACAGGAAGTCACCGCGTCCCGAGTTCTCATCATTTTATTGTTTTCTGTTCATCTCGCCCCGACCATTGAACCATGTCGCTATAAGGCAACCAGACCACCATCTCTATGTCTCGTCGCCTGGGGATGATGACTTTGGCTCGTCCTCGCCACCATCTGGTGAGGAGAACATCTTCTCCATGTCTCGTAGCCAGCATGCGACAAATCGGGCTCGTCCTCGTCACCAGCTGGCGACAAGACCATCTTCCCCGCATGTCTACGCCAGCAGGCGACGACCCGGGTTTTTCCTTGATGCCTGCTGGCAATGAGTCCATCTCTCCGCATCTTGTTGCCTGCAAGCGACGACTTTGGGTTGACCTTGTTGCTTGATGGCGACAATACCATCTTCCCCGCGTGCTGGTGACGACCTGGGCCCGTCCTCGTCACCAGCTGGCGACGAGACCATCCCTCTGTGTCTCTTTCTCAGAAGGCGACGACTTTGGGTCGACCTCGTCGCCAGATGGCGACGAGTATGTTTGTCTACGTCCTTTCGCCAGCAGACGATGACTATGGGTCGACCTCCTCGTCAGCTGGCGACGAGACCATCTTCCCTGCATCTTGTCGCCATTTGATGACGAAACCTCCTTCTCCTTGTCACCATCAATCCCATATTTGTCTCGACCTCACTCTCTCTTGTTTCATCTAAATTGGAATTACCATTGAAATTTTACGATAAAAGTAGCAAAAACTTGTTTTCTTGTAAACTAGTCAATCGTATGAAAAGATAACAGTTAACTTAACACCCTTGTTATCCCGACAATACGACTGATTTTCATCATCCTATGGAACCAACTTCGTACCGAAGGTGATTTCCCCGAAAGAAATAGTAAAAAATGGTTATGTAAAAAACGGCCCAAGAAGGTTGCGCAGCCAAAACCACTTACAATTTTAGATGAGAATGAGCCCAAACTAGAATGACCGTTTGCTTGAATTTCGTAGAAGATAAAGGAAAAAATTGTGAAATTTCCAGAGTAGTCATAAAGATCGAGAGGATAAGAAAGATTTACGCAAAGGGATAGACTCGAATTAAGAGCACGAAAAGGACAGTCGACCAACCTAGGATGCATATATAAGGAGAGCCAAGGCAAGAACCACATGGACAATTTTTTTAGAATCTCAGAACTCTCTGCACATAGGAAACATTGGTAATATTCTCCTCATTTTTAGTTTTCTTTATCTTTCACTCAATTACTAGACGAACTCACAAAGGCAGTTCGATCTCTTGTTCAAACTCTGTAAATTGAACTACTTTCGGCTTGATCCTCAAAAGGGGTACGTAGTCAGCCTCACTTAAGGTCCTGTCCAAAATCTTTAAAACCTTTTTTTTCTATTGCTAAGCGAGTTGCGGCTCACATAGGTTTTTATCGAGATAGGTGATTATGCTAGCAAACGTAGTTAGGTTTTACTGCATGTGTTATTTTATTTCCTTTGTAACCCCGTTTTCAGACAAGCTTCATGTATGTTTTTCTGTAGAACGTGCATACACATATTCGAAATAAAGATCTACTTTTTCTATAAATTCGTTTTATTGTCTTTTCATATTTTTCTTGTTTATTTGGTTAGTTGTCGTCGGCTATCGCACAAAATCCAGACCTCAAGGAAAGTAGGGGTTTTCTTTATTTTATTCCGTTCACTAATATCGACAGTACGAATTTCGTTTTCCACAAAGATCATGTTAATTTTGTGATGACTGTTATCTTTTCTTTCATCTTCAGGCCTTCTCCCATGTTTTTCGTTCTCGCCTGATCGAATTCCATGAGACATATTTTCTATCGCCGGTGTTTGGTCAGATTTTTCTGGATGGTCAATGTCCCAACTGCAATCTGTTACGCTGGTCACATCAGAGGTTTCGCCTGCGAACAAATTTGTTGTTAACCTAGCGCCAAGAACACATCAGTTCGTGGTAGAGTGGGCTTTGGTTTGATGAAACACGCAGAAGGCATTTTCGTCAAAAGATACATTGAGGGTCCAAGTGTTTCCTAAGGTTCTCCCTCGTTCCAAGGTGGAGTCGATGGTGAGTTATGCTCTCCTTGAACATCTTTACCTTCATGATGGACGCACTTGTTGCTAAGAGAAGCCTTCTTTTTTTTGGCTTTGGTTCGAATTAATCGTCATTTGTAGAAGTTTATATCTCTGCGACATGATTTTCATCTCTTGTTCTATAATTATGAAATCCATCGCTTTACGAAGAGAATCTTGGATTGTGCGCGGTGTTTCGAGAGGGACCCAGCTTCTGAAATCTAACGTATACCAGAGCGATTTCATTAGTTCATCTTAGGCCACCTTATCACTGATTCCTCTAACTCTTGACATGAAGGCCTTGAACATGTTCATGAAATCTCAACCTCAGACGTTTATCTATCCATGAACATGGAGTAATGTATGAAAAACGCTGAGGAGAGTTAGCGGAAATTTCCAATGGAGCTTCGCTTTAGACGAGAAAACCATTCGAGTGCTGCTCCATGGAGGTTTTCAACGAAGAGGAGGCAATAGCCTGCATATCTTTTGCGCTCCCCAAGTTTGGCCCTTCCCATCACGATATGAAAAGACTGCAGATGCGCTTTGGGATCTGTGATGTCTTGTTATACGTGGGGATCCTAATCTTTCCAGGATCCAAGAGTATCGTTCCCATGATACAAGAGGTAAAGGGCGGTTTTCAAACCCCTTCAAGGAATCTTTCAATCTCAGATGCAGTGCTGATAGGGTGGTGAATCCACAATTTCATGGCTATTACCTCTACAGCCGTCTTTTTGATGCACTCACAAATATTTTGCAGCTCATTAAGGTCATTGACAGTAGTTCTCCGAGCTTGTCGGTTTTTACTGTGAGTTCTCTGTTCTTGTCCCTCGGCAAGTTCTTCATGTTCTACCCAGAAGATTTCTTATTCTTCTGATCGCTTGTGTCCAATTTGACACGCTCGGATTCGTTTTCTCATGTTTCTGGATTAAGAGTTGGGGGATTTTCCACATTTTGTCGCATTGCAACAGGGGTTACTTCGTCGACGGCTTTTTTGTGGATTCGAGAAGTCGAGTCTCCTTCAGCTGCGATTCTCGTAGCTCCGTGTAGGAAAAGCCCTAGTTCTTGTCATTAACGTTTCAACCGTTTTAGACAGAGAGCTCATGATCTTTTCCTGGTGATTTGACTTCTTTAGGTGAGTCCAAACCAAGTTTTTTATTTCATCGAGCGCTGCAGCGTGAGCATCCTCGTTGGCCGCATGAACTTTTGGTGCTGGAGTCTTCTCAACGTTTTTGCTGTTGTCATCGTGAGCAGGTTGGTTGTCTGGCGTGTATGTAGTCATGTTTGACCAGCGTTTTTGCGGCCGGGTGTAAGATTGATCCGTCCCTCGTTCTAGCGCCAAACCGGTGGGAAACGAAATTTGCACTGTCGATTTTAGTTAACGGAGGAAAGTAAAGAATTCTCTACTTTCCTTGAAAATCTGGATTTCTATGAAGTCAACAACAAGTGATCCAATTATGTGTAACAAACACGATAAAATAATATGAAATCGAGTGAAATGAGAGGATGGACGTATTTTGAATCTGCGTAAGAGCGTAGCTATTGTCACAACAAGTTATAAAACTTCGGCCGTAAGAGTTGTTAGAGAGTTCTCAAATTCTAACAACCTAAAAACCTTAAACATAATTGAGTTACAGCCTAATAACAAATACAAAATTTCCTAAAATTGCTATGAGTTTTTCTCTCTCTTGTGCTCTTCTCCTTGCTCTTCTTTATTTTTGACTCCAAGGTTGGCCGTATTTCCTTTTCCACCCTTGATTCGAGTTTATCCTTTTGCAGAGATCGTTACTTATCTTCTCATCGTTCCTGTTTATCTTGGAAACTCATTTATCCTCTTCCACCATTTCTCTTTATAAAAGCCGAGTAAACCATCATTTCACATGGGCCAGTCCTTATTTTAAACAATAAGTGGGATTTTGTCGTGTTTTATGCTGTTTGGGCCATTTTACGACTTATGCGTTTTTACAATTTTTTCTCGAAGAACAATAGATTTGTTCGATGTGCATTTCTTTACGTTGTTTGTCTTAGAAATTTATAGAAAGTTATTTTTTAGTCGAGTATACAATGGTGTTAAGTTAACCAGTATCATCTTGACGTTAAACTTTTACGAGAAACAACACCTTGCTTGTTTTCTTTGTAAAAAATTCAACGGAAACTCTGATTCAGACGAAAGGAAAGACAATCCGATCAAGATTGAAAAGAGAACATGATGAGAGACTCGTTTCTGGAGGGGAGACCTTCACGCCCGGTCCGGAGGGCAGGGATATCACGACCCTATTATCACTATGTCTTCGTAATGTTACTTGGTTCAACTCTATTTGTGATGTTTTTCGTATATAGGACTCTCGATCTTCTCGGGTATATACTCATTCGTCTTTCATTTTGAGAGTGAGTATTTTTTATAAAAAGTCGACATTTACCAAGGAGAGAAGGTATTGGGTGATTATGACCTAGGAGAAGGTGTGTTTGGCGAGTTTGACCAAGGAGGTATGGTATTTGGTCACGGTTACCAATGAGAGGAGCTGTTTGGAGAGATAAAGGAGAGAGAAAGGAAGTTTGACAAGATGGAGGATAGAGAAAGAGAGTTTGGCAAGATGGAAGGGGGAGAGAGAGGGTTGCTTGGTGACATGGGAGATACAGAGAGAGATGTTAGGCGAGATGGAGGATATAGAAATTGTTTCTTAGTGAGATAGGAGAGAGAGAGGTTTATTTGGTGACATGGAGAGAGAGGGAGTAATGCTGGGCGAGATGGAGGAGGGAGAGTGTGTATGTGGCGATATGAAGGAGAGAGAGAGGAATGTGTTTGGCGACATTGAGTTCACGAGGATGTTGATGCCTTTCTTTCGTTCTCATTCCCTCCACTGATTGCTTTGTAGAATTTCAGAACTATTTTGTTTGTTTTATACAAGTTCTTCAGAAAAGATTTCATAACAATTTTTTTGCCAAAGATTATCTCACAGATTTTCTTATAAGGTTTTTCCATGGAAACTTTCCGAATTTTGTTTTTTTTGGAATATCGTTTCGAAAACCTCGTCAGTTCTCGTAAAAACCTTCTGCAAGAATTTTTTCCAATCTTTTCATGTTGGATAGAGACTCTATCATATATTATCCAGAATGAGACAAACGAAGTTTTGTTCTCATATCTTTATTTAAATAGGCTCGGCTTATGCAGTGTAGTTTCTTCAACACTTTTGGCTCATATTTATTTAGGGCGTATTTTCTCAGCAGGTTCTAAGGACACCGATTTTGACCCCAACAACACTGCTGCTGATGATGATCATGATCATGATGATACTGATACAGGCCTAATGAAGGACGCCTAAGAAGATGAAGTGCAAACTCAGACCGATACATTTAATGAATCACAGCGTAAAAGGCGTCGAGGACCAACGAAGATGAAAACATTGCCAAGGATCTAAAGGAACGACAACATGGGGACTTAACTGACTTGGGAGAACCTTGTAGTCAAGGGTCAGTATTGTTATCCTCATACTTAGGTCCTTGGTACGTGAACATGTTCTTGTGATTATTAAAATTTAAAAAAAGATAGTGAAAATACAAAAACAGTGCTGTGGAAATCCATTGAGGTAATTTGAATCAACTTTTACATATATTAATATTAACTTGCAATTGATTGTCTCAAATTCATTGCAGACGAGGTTTGACTTGGATGAAGATTATTATAAGGTTGTTGTGTTTTAAAAAATGGGATATTTGTGGAGAGCATCCAAATCACGCCCGGTGACCTTTTTCATGGAAGCTACAACTATTAAAGATAGGATGAATTTGCGATCAAAGAATGTAAATACGATTAAGTGGCGTTAATTTGTCAGAAAAAAGACTAGTCAAGCCTTTAAGGTACTCATTTATCTGTCATTACTTACTACCTTGTTGAATGTTAACATTGATTTATTTTCATTCTTATTTAGGTTATCAGTGATTCATACAAAGAAAGAAGACAAAAGAAGATTCCTCACACTTTCGGCGAAAAGGAATATGAGTTTGAGAGATGATTTTGTTAAGACTTGACCTGAACCATCTCAGATGTCAAGAATAAGAATTTGGGTCAAATCGCGTACTAGGAAGGATGGTACGCATGTCAATGTGAATACGGCTGATAAGATTGTAAGATTTTTTTTTTCTTTTCCACTGATTTAACAATTTGATTTCCTTTTGATTGGTGCGTATGTCAATGGTATTGTGTTTCCTTAGAAATGCATCAGAGATAGAACGTGGTCCTCAAGATTCAGTTACAATGAATCCAAAGGAAGATGTGCTAATCATATCTTGGGACCTGATAATCATGGCCAGTTAGGGGCAATGGATAGAGGCATTAGCATGACCAAATTGGCTTGTTTACAAGTCAAGAATAGTTGTATTGCTGCAATGGGAGGAAAGAAACGATGAATTTGCAGAATAAGGTTCTTGATTTAGAAAATTCCATTGCTAAAATGCATAACCAGGTTAGTCTACTACTACTTTTACATTATTTACACATTTTTGTCGAGATAATGATATATTTATCTCCTATGACAGAGAGAAGAACCTGATTTCAGTGAAAACTCAAATAACATAGTATTAATTTAGTTCCTCTGGCTTCATCTATATGTATTGATTTCTCTTTGCTTGTTTCCTTGTAGAGTGTTAATACCACCAGATCACTTCCGAAGCGTTATCTGGTTTACTGGTCTTCTTCTTCTGATGAGAATGTTGCTGAAGGACAGGTTCTTTCATTTGATGCTAATGAGTTAGTGAATGGAATTACTTTAGGTCCTAACACTGTGAAGATTTTAGTTGAAACTGCAACAAAACCAGAAACATTTTTCTGGAGACCTACACATGAACTGTTCATTATTGAGGAGGCACCTGGAGAAATTATTGCATGGCGTGCTGATTATTGTAATGTTCCTTCTGCAAGTTGCATTCCAGAGGACAATCCAAATAAGGTTAAGTCTATTAAATTTTATTATTTATAGTTGCTCATTATATCTAGCTAAGTCTGACTCTTTGCTAATTTTAATTCTTCGTTTTATATGTTCCGCAAAGCTCTTCGACAAGTTCAAATAACACATGCAAAATCATGGATTATATTAGGAATGGGAAAGTGGTTTTTGTAGGCTGATGGCAGACTCGAGAACCAAAAGCGTTGGTGAACGGACTTCCTCGTGGTCCAAGTGTAATAAAAGAATAAACCCAAATGCATATATATAGAGGCCTAAAGAGGACAAGGGTACTGTGTTTGATTATCTCTGAAGTTTTGTAGCAAGGCCTGCAAATAGAGTTGTGTTTGAGAGAAGAACTCCAAATTCCCATGATCTACAACCATCCAGTTCTAAAGTAGTAAGTCAAAATTCTAAAGCAGTAAGCCAAAACTCCATTCCTTTCCTTTATCTCGTCTTTTTTATTTTCCGTTACTGGTTTTGTATGATTTCAAAATTGTTTTGCTTTTTTTTACGAAAGTTTTTCTGTATAAACTTTCCAAAGTTTATTTTAAAGAAGATGATTTCATAAAACTTTTTTTCATGGTTTTACGAAATATATTTTTGTATAAACTTTCCGTAGTTTTATAGAGAAGATAGTTTCGTAAAATTTGTTTAATTATTTTAGAAAAAAAAATATTTTCTATATAAACTTTATGCATTTTATTTTGCGAAAGATCTTTTCATAAACTTTCTTGTTTGTCGTAAAAACCTTATGAAAGAACATTTTCCAGAAAATTCTTGTTTGGACAGAAATCGTTTTATTTCCTTTCCGGGAAGAAATATACGAAAGCTGTTTTACGTATCTTTGTTCAAGCAGGCACAGCATATGCGATATTGTTATCTCGACATTTTCGGCTCATTCTAGTAAATGTTATGATTTTCGGGAATTTTTGCCATCGATTTTGCTAGGAACGATTTTAAACTCTCAGAATTCTCTGCACTTAGAAAATTTATGGCAAAAGCCAAACCAATTTGTATAAGGATACAAGAATATAATTTGTATATTTCATCTTAGACTAGGAATAAAATAATTTCTATCCAAGAAATAACGAGCTCTCACAGAAGATATACTCAACCGCATCAGAAGTCGGGACACGGCGACATCAATAAATAACAAGCTCCCACAGAAAATTGTTCTTGGGGAAGGTTTTTGCAGAACAACTTCCAAAAATACGATAAAACAGGAAGTCACCGCGTCCCGACTTCTCATCATTTTATTGTTTTCCGTTCATCTCGCACCGAACATTGAACCATGTCGCTATAAGGCAACCAGACCACCCTCTCTATGTCTCGTCACCTGGGGATGATGACTCTGGCTCGTCCTCGCCGCCATCTGGTGAGGAGAACATCTTCTCCATGTCTCGTAGCCAGCATGCGACAAATCGGGCAAGTCCCCATCGCCAGCTGGCGAAAAGACCATCTTCCCCGCATGTCTATACCAGCAGGCGACGACCCGGGTTTTTCCTTGATGCCTGCTGGCAATGAGTCCATCTCTCCGCATATTGTTGCCTGCAAGCGACGAATTCGGGTTGACCTTGTTGCTTGATGGCGACAAGACCAGCTGGCGACGAGACCATCCCTCTGTGTCTCTTTTCCAGAAGGGGACGACTCTGGGTCGACCTGGTCGCCAGCTAGCGACGAGTATGTTTGTCTACGTCCTTTCGCCAGCAGATGATGACTCTGGGTCGATCTCTTCGTCAGCTGGCGACGAGACCATCTTCCCTGCATCTTGTCGCCATATGATGACGAAACCTCCTTCTCCTTGTCACCATCAATCCCACATTTGTCTCGACCTTACTCTCTCTTGTTTCATCTAAATTGGAATGACAGTTGAAATTTTGCGATAAAAGTAGCAAAAACTTGTTTTCTTGTAAACTTTTGAGTCAATCGTAAGAAAAGATAACGGTTAACTTAACACCCTTGTTATCCCGACTATATGACTGATTTTCATCATTCTATCGAACCAACATCGTACCGAAGGTAATTTCGTCGAAAGAAATAGTAAAAAACGGTTATGTTAAAAACGGCCCAAGAAGGTTTAAATCGCAGCCAAAACCACTTACAATTTTAGATGAGAATGAGCCCAAACTACAATGACCGTTTGCTTGAATTTCGTAGAAGATAAATGAAAGAAATGTGAAATTTCCAGAATAATCATAAAGATCGAAAGGATAAGGAAGATTTACGCAAAGAGATAGACTCGAATTAGGAGCACGAAAAGGACAGTCGACCAACCTAGGATGGATATACAAGGAGAGCCAAGGCCAGAACCACATCGACAATGTGTTTAGACTCTCAGAACTCTCTGCACTTAGGAAACTTTTGTATTATTCTCCTCATGCTTAGTTTTCTTTATCTTTCCCTCAATTACTAGACGAACTCACAAAGGCAGTTCGATCTCTTGTTCAAACTCTGTAAATTGAACTACGTTCGGCTTGATCCTCAAAAAGGGTACGTAGGCAGCCTCACCTAAGGTCCAGTCCAAAATCTTTAAAACCCTTTTCTTCTTTTTTTTTCTATTGCTAAGCGAGTTGCGGCTCACATAGGTTTTTATCGAGACAGGTGGTTATGCTAGCGAACGTAGTTAGGTTTTACTGCATGTGTTATTTGATTTCCTTTGTAACCCTGTTTTCAGACAAGCTTCATGTACGTTTTTCTATAGAACGTGCATACACATATTCGAAATAAAGATCTACTTTTTCTATAAATTCGTTTTGTTGTCTTCCCATATTTTTCTTGTTTATTTGGTTAGTTGTCGTCGGCTATCGCACAAAATCCAGACCTCAAGGAAAGTAGGGGTTTTCTTTATTTTACTCCGTTCACTAATATCGGCAGTGCGAATTTCGTTTTCCACAAAGATCATGTTAATTTTGTGATGACTATTATCTTTTCTTCCATCGTCAGGCCTTCTCCCATGTTTTTCGTTCTCGCCTGATCGACATCCTTGAGACGTATTTTCTATCGCCGTGTTTGGTCAGATTTTTCTGGATGGTCAAGGTCTCAACCGAAATCTGTTACGCTGGTCACATCAGAGGTTTTCCCTGCGAACAAATTTGTTGTTAATCTAGCGCCAAGAACATAGCAGTTCGTGGTAGAGTGGGCTTTGGTTTGATGAAACACACAGAAGGCATTTTCGTCGAAAGATACATTTAGGGTCCAAGTGTTTCCTAGGGTTCTCCCTCATTCCGAGGTGGAGTCGATGGTGAGTTATTGACACACTCCTAGGATGCTTCTTTGGTTGATGGGAGGATAGATCCTTGCAAGAACGAATCAGGGACTAAGTTTCTTCAAGGCTGTGAATTGAATGGTGACACAAGAGGGATGAGAGAACTCTTGATACTCCTAGATTACTAGCTCGGATATGACACACCAAGGGATACACCCTTAAGGCTCTGGATATTACACACCAGAAGACACTCGACAACTTAGGGAGAGGGCCGTCAAGAGAACAAAAGACTTTGATATATTAGATTGCTTGAGTTCTAAAGGGTTGGCGAAAACCCTTAAATAAAGAAACCAAAGAACATGCTCTAGGGTTTCGGAAACTATAACATAAAAACCATAGTCTTGAAATAACATAAGATAAAAGTAGATAGTATTCAAGTAGTCTTGGGCCGAGATAGGGCCTAGGTGATATGTAAGACAAGTCGTGGCCTTGTTAAAAACCTTCCTCCGGAAAACCTCGTGGGACAAAACCAAAAGCAAGGAAAAGAGCACACACCAAATGTCTTGCCTAAACACTAGCTCAGCTTGATGTAGAGATAGCTTGAATGGTGATCAAGATATGTCGGACCATCAAACCTTGTCCAAGACTTTCTTCTTGTTGTGGATGTGAAGTGAGTAATCATACAACAGTCTCCTTTAGTTTCTTGGCTCTCGAACGGATCATGGGACCTTATGGAATGGTCAAAGCATCATCACCAGGTTGCTGGTGCATTGTGGCATTAGGTGGCTCATCTAAGATATCTTTACCCTCTTTGGTAAGCTGGTCCATGATCACATCATCCCCTCCCTCTTGAAAAGGATTTTTTCCTCAAATTTGGTTCATCATCAACAAAAGGAACCAAGTCAGTAACATTGAAGCTATTAGACACGTCATACTTACCTTGGACTTCCTCTCATTGGGGAACCTCTCTTTCCTTAGGTGAAGCCAAACCTTGTCACCAACTTCAAAGAGCTGCACACGCCTTCCCTTGTTGGCTTGCTTCTCATAGTACTTAGTTTTCTGTTCAATGTTGTGTCTAGCCTTCTCATGGATTTGCTGGACCATTTCAGATTTCTTCTTATCGTCCAAACTAACCTTTTCACACTCAGGTAATGGCATTAGATCCAAAGGAGAGGTGGGATTAAAACCATAAACAATTTCAAAAGGAGAATACTTAGAAGCAGAATGTATGGCATGATTGTATGCAAATTCACAATGAGGTAAGTAATCTTCCCAAGTTTTCAAGTTCTTTTTGATGAATGCACGCAGGAGTGTTCCTAGAAGCCTATTAACTACTTCAGTTTGTCCATCAGTTTGCGGATGACATGTAGTAGAAAACAACAACTTAGTGCCTAGCTTAGACCAAAGAGTCTTCCAAAACTAACTAAGAAACTTAGTATCCCTATTCAGAAACTATAGTCCTAGGCATGCCATGTAAACGAACAACCTCTTTAAAGAACAAGTTAGCAACATGCAATGCATCATCAGTCTTATGACAAGCTATGAAATGTGCCATTTTAGAGACCCTACCAACAACAACAAATATGGAGTCCTTTCCGGTTTTAGTCCTAGGCAATCCAACAATGAAATCCATAGATATGTCATTCCAAGGATGGTGTGGAATTGGTAAATGAGTTTACAAACCATGAGACTGGACTTGGGACGTAGCATGCTTGCAAGTAGCACACCTTCCACATATTCTCTCAACATCTCTTTTCATGTGTGGCCAATAGAAGTGATCCGGCAAAACATTAAGAGTCTTGGCAATCCCAAAATGTCCCATTAGACTGCCCCATGGGATTCCCTAACAAATAGATCTCGTAGAGAAAAATTAGGCACACACATTCTGTTATCATAGAACAAAAATCCATCTTGCCTAATGTAGTGCCCTGCAGAAAATTTCTCACAAGACACATAAGCTTCTTTAAAATCAAGGTCAGTCTCATACATGTCTTTAATCTGCTCAAAACCTAGTAGCTTAGCATCAAGAGTGGTCAAGAGAACATACATACGAGATAGTGCATCAGCAACTATGTTCTCCTTAGCTTGTTTGTATTTGATCACGTATGGGAATGTCTCAATGAACTCAACCCACCTTGCGTTTCTCTTACTAAGCTTACTCTGCCCTTTGAGATACTTTAGGGACTCATTGTCAGTGTGGATGAAAAACTCCTTGGGCCACAATTAATGTTGCCATGTTTGCAAGGACCTCACCAAGGCATAGAGTTCTTTGTCATAGGTAGCATAGTTGAGAGTGGCTCCTCCAAGCTTCTCACTAAAGTAAGCGATGGGCTTCCTATCATGTATCAATACAGCACCAATTCTAATCCCTGAGGCATAACATTCAATTTCAAAGGTTTTAGTAAAGTCAGGAAGCATTAAGAGAGGTGATTGAGTATGCTTCTCTTTAAGGGTTGGGAATGCCGCTTCTTGTGCTTCTCCCCATTTGAATCCTACATCTTTCTTGATTACTTCAGTCAATGGGGCTGCAATGGTGCTAAAGTCCCTCACAAAGCGCCTGTAAAAAACAGCAAGCCCATGGAAACTTCTCACTTCTCCTAATGTGGTTGGGCTTGGCCAATCCTTGATGGCTTTGACCTTCTCCTCGTCCACCTTAACTCCATCTGCACTCACAACAGAGCCTAGAAAGACCAAGTTATATGTGCAAAAAGTACATTTCTTCAAGGTGGCAAAGAGTTTCTCATTTCTTAACACATTAAGAACAGCCCTAAGATGTTCTATATGATCCTCAAAGTTCTTGCCATATACTAAGATGTCATCAAAGTACACCACAACAAAGATGCCTATGAATGATCTAAGAACATGATTCATCAATCTCATGAATGTACTAGGTGCATTTGTCAATCCAAATGGCATAACTAACCCCTCATACAAACCATGCTTAGTCTTAAATGCATTCCATTCATCTCTTCTTTCATCCTAATCTGAAGTTAACCACTTTTCAAATCTATCTTAGAGAAGATGCAAGAACCATGTAATTCATCAAGCATATCATCTAATCTAGGTATAGGATGGCGATACTTCACTGTAATGTTGTTGATTGATCTACAATCAACACACATGCGCCAAGTACCATCCTTCTTAGGCACAAGGAGCACTGGTACAGCACATGGGCTCAAACTCTCTCGGATATAGCCCTTCTCCATGAGTTCCTCTACTTGTCTTTGAACTCCTTTGTCTCAACCGGATTGGTTCTGTAACTCCATCTCCTTGTAGTATTCTTCTACTGATCTTGAGCCTTGGGTGAGTTTTCTGAGCCTTTGATGAAGATCTCTATGATAATGACTTGGAACAAATCTGTTGCGCATGATAGACTTCATCTCTGGCCATGTTTCAATGGGTTCCTCTCCATTCCTTCTTCTGTTGGTAACATACTGATCCCACCAGCTTAGAGCATAGTCGTAGAACTCAGTAGAAGCTATCTGGATCTTCTTTTGATTTGTGTACTGCTTACACTGAAAGACCAGCTCAATCTTCTTCTCCCATTCAAGATAGGCATCCGGATCAGCTTTCCCATGGAAGGGAGGTATATTGATCTTTAAACCAGCAAGTTCATCTCTCTGGTTTGTCCTTCCTTCTTGTCCACGTCTCTGCCTCCTTTGGCTTTGTCTTGTTGAGGAACTGGTGTGCTCATAGTAGTTATCAGTTTTTTCAGAGCCAGCATGCTCTTGTCGAGTTGGGTTGCGTCCTTCTTCTCTTCTAGTCTCACGATTGTGTCCTTGTCCAGTAGCTCGCCTCACTTCCTCTCTGTACTCTTTGCGGAGCTCATTGAGATTGGTCCTCATCATCTCAGTCATCGTAGATACCATGGATTGATTCAGTTGGGCAGTCATGGCTTCCATGAGTAACTTGTTCTTCCGGGCCAACTCGGCTTCTTCTTCAGTCTCGGTTTCCATTAATGCCTACACCAAGGAAAAACAATAACCAGTAAGTATTTCAAGGTAATTACGAGAAGAAAAAAGGAAAAATTCAACACCAAATAATACTTGCTCGGCAAGGTAAAAGTTTATGCGGCTAGGTTAACAAATAACTAGGGCTTTCGCCTAAATCCAAGAAAGGAAAGTGCACAAAACTTGGCTAAAAACTCTAATCAAATTCGAGCAGCCCTAAGACAAGATAGTTCTACTTTTGTTCAAGATGATAAAGAAGTATTACGGCTGAAACAAAAAGAATTTAAGAGAAAACGAGACTTCCCTAACCAAAGTTGCTCTGATACCACATGACACACTCCTAGGATGCTTCTTTGGTTGATGGGAGGATAGATCCTTGCAAGAACGAATCAGAGACTTAAGTTCTTCAAGGTTATGGATTGAATGGTGACACAAGAGGGATGAGAGAACTCTTGATATTCCTAGATGACTAGCTCGGATATGTGATGTTAGGAGTTTTCAAGGCTCCTAAAGCAAATGTTGTAGTATAAAAGATTGTCGAACCATTTCTGAGAGATATAAAAGCACCGAGAATGCAAATACTCACTTAATGTAAGTGCAATCGAATAATGAGTGGTTTTAAACTATAATTAAGAATAAGAAAAAACGATAAATGAAATAGCTTTGACAATTAAGATAAAAGAGAACTCATGGGCATAGGGATTAGACCTTGGGTGATCAAGATTTGAACTAAAGATGGTGAGTGATCAATTAAACTATCAAACTTAAGCCTAGACACGATTCTAAACAAGCTCTATGTCTAGATGAATGTTTATTTACTAACATAACTCAAGCATCAAATGTCTTCGGTTGAATGTTACAAAAGTAATCATTAAGAATAAGTCTACTAGCCATTTTAACACCTTTAACAACAAGTGTCCCTGGTAAAGAATGTTAAAAGCTTAGGAGAGTTGACTAAGGCATTTCATCAAACACCTTGTGGGTGGGAAATGCCTAAAGATCAACCTTTGAGCGGCCAACTCAAAAGTAGCATTACGATTACTCTACTAGCAAGGAACAAGAGAAATCTACACTAAAACATCCTAGATCAAGCCTAATCACCCTTAATCTCCCTAACCCATGAATTCAATGGTGATTTACTCACTAATCATCATGATTCCTCTTAAAACCATATTGGATTCAAGGTTAATCATGTAGGTGATGGATTAGACGAGTAACGACAATAGAACAATGAAACAATGATCTTCGAAGGTTTTTCTGTTTTTCTCCAAGAACAAAGATCATCCGCCCAAAAACGGCTTACAACATACTTAAACTTAGGTTTAGAAAGTGTATTTCATCAAGAAAAATGACCAAAAGGTCCCTAGAAGATATTAAGTTTCGACCAAGCAAATGACGCGCAGCTACCTGTGCACATCGCTTTGGTGAGGTCGCTCTGGATGGGAGAAGGCCGAGCTACCTGTGCACGTCGCTCTGGTGAGGTCACTATGGCTGGGAGCTACCATGGTATGTCGCTCCGGGAGGTCGCTCTGGCTGGGAGTGACCTTGGTAGGTCGCTCTGAGAGGTCGCTCCAGGATGCTCGAACATGGTGGATATGCCTCTAGTAAATTGGTCATAACTCCTTCATTAAATCTTCAAATGACTTGAAACTACTTCCATTAGAAAGTTAACTCAATTTTCTGTGTCTCCCAAAAATCTTAGCAACAGAAGATTTCTTTAGATTCTCTATCCATGCTCATCTTTCACCCCTTTTAGATCACAATGCTCCCAAACATCTCAAATCACTCCATGGCACACTCCAACACCTGAGAAAGACTCATGTATGCAAAATGCAATCTAAAAATGATTAAATCCTAGTCTATATGATCAAAATGCACATGGATGAGTGGGTGAAACAATGAAAATATGCAAGACATCAATATGACACACCAAGAGAGACACCCTTAAGGCTCTGTATATTACACACCAGAAGACACTCGACAACTTAGGGAGAGAGCCGTCAAGAGAACAAAAGACTTTGATATATTAGATTGCTTTAGTTCTAAAGGGTTGGCGAAAACCCTTAAATAAAGAAACCAAAGAACATGCTCTAGGGTTTCAGAAACTATAACATAAAAACCATAGTCTTAAAATAACATAATATAAAAGTAGATAGTGTTCAAGTAGTCTTGGGCCGAGATAGGGCCTAGGTGATATGTAAGACAAGTCGTGGCCTCGTTAAAAACCTTCCTCAAGAAAACCTCGTGGAACAAAACCAAAAGCAAGGAAAAGAGTACACACCAAATGTCTTGCCTAAACACTAGCTCAGCTTGATGTAGAGATAGCTTGAATGGTGATCAAGATATCTCGAACCATCAAACCTTGTCCAAGACTTTCTTCTTGTTGTGGATGTGAAGTGAGTAATTCTACAACAGTCTCCTTGAGTTTCTTGGCTCTGGAACGGGTCATGGGACCTTTTGGAATGGTCAAAGCATCATCACCAGGTTGCTGGTGCATTGTGGCACTAGGTGGCTCATCTAAGATATCTTTACCCTCTTTGGTAAGCTGGTCCATGATCACATCAGTTATGCCCTCCTTGAACATTTTCACCTTTGTGATGGACGCACTTGTTGCTAAGAGAAGCCTTCTTTTTTTTGGCTATGGTTCTAGTTAATCGTCATTTGTTGAGGTTTATATCTCCATATTCGTAAAGGTTTATATCTTTACGAAGAGAATCTTGGATCATGCGCGGTGTTTCGAGAGCGACCCAGCTTCTGAAATCTAACGTATACCAGAGCGATTTCACTAGTGCATCTTAGGCCACCTTATCGCTGATTCCTTTAACTCTTGACATGAAGGCCTTGAACATGTTCATGAAATCTCAACCTCGGACGTTTATCTATCCATGAACATGGAGTAATGTATGAAAAACGCTGAGGAGAGTTAGCGGAAATTTCCAATGGAGCTTCGCTTTAGACGAGAAAACCATTCGAGTGCTGCTCCATGGAGGTTTTCAACGAAGAGGAGGCAATAGCCTGCATATCTTTTGCGCTCCCCAAGTTTGGCCCTTCCCATCACGATATGAAAAGACTGCAGATGCGCTTTGGGATCTGTGATGTCTTGTTATACGTGGGGATCCTAATCTTTCCAGGATCCGAGATTATCGTTCCCATGATACAAGAGGTGAAGGGCGGTTTTCAAACCTCTTCAAGGAATCTTTCAATCTGAGATGCGGTGCTGATAGGGTGATGAATCGTGATTTCACGGCTATTACCTCTACAGCCATCTTTTTGATGTACTCACAAAGATTGTGCAGCTCATTAAGGTGATTGCCATTAGTTCTCCGAGCTTGTCGGCGTTTACTGTGAGTTCTCCGTTCTTGTTCCTCGGCAAGTTCTTCATGTTCTACCTAGAAGATTTCTTCTTCTTCTGATCGCTTGTGTCCAAGTTGACACGCTCGGCTTCGTTTTCTCATGTTTCTCGATTAAGAGTTGGGGAATTTTCCACATTCGTCGCATTACAACAAGGGTTACTTTGTCTACAGCTGTTTTGTGGAGTCGAGAAGTCGAATCTCCTTCCGCTGCGATTCTCGTAGCTCCGCGTGGGAAAAAGCCCTAGTTCTTGTCATTAATGTTTCGACCATTTTAGACAGAGAGCTCATGATATTTTCCTGGTGATTTGACTTCTTCAGGGTGAGTCCAAAACCAGGTTTTTTATTTCATCGAGCGCTGCAGCGTGAGCATTGTCGTTGGCCGCATGATCTTTTGGTGCTGGAGTCTTCTCAACGTTTTTGCTGTTTTCATCGTGAGCAGGTCGTTGTCTGGCGTGTATGTAGTCATGTTTGACCAGCGTTTTTAAGGCCGCGTGTAAGATTGATCCGACCCTCGTTGTAGCGCCAAACTGGTGGGAAACGAAATTTGCACTGTCGATTTTAGTTAACGGAGGAAAGTAAAGAATTCTCTACTTTCCTTGAGAATTCGGTTTTCTATGAAGTCAACAACAAGTGATCCAATTATGTGTAACAAACACGATAAAATAATATGAAATCGAGTGAAAAGAGAGGATAGACGTATATTGAATCCGCGTAAGAGCGTAGAAATTTTCACAACAAGTTATAAAACTTCGGCCGTAAGAGTTGTTAGCGAGTTCTCAAATTCTAACAACCTAAAAACCTTAAACCTAATTGAGTCACAGCCTAATAACAAATACAAAATTTCCTAAAATTGCTATAAGTTTTTCTCTCTCTTGTGCTCTTCTCCTTGGTCTTCTTTATATGTGCCTCCAAGGTTGGCCGTATTTCCTTTTCCACCCTTGATTCGAGTTTATCCTTTTGCAGAGATCGTTACTTATCTTCTCATAGTTCTTGTTTATCTTGGAAACTCATTTATCCTCTTCCACCATTTCTCTTTATAAAAGCCGATTAAACCGCCATTTCACATGGGCCAGTCCTTATTTTAAACAATAAGTAGGATTTTGTCGTGTTTTATGCTGTTTGGGCCATTTTACGACTTCTGCGTTTTTACAGTTTTTTCTCGTAAAAACCATAGATTTGTTTGATGTGCATTTATTTACGTTGTTTGTCTTAGGAATTTATAGAAAGTTATTTTTTAGTCGAGTATACAATGGTGTTAAGTTAACCAGTATCGTCATGACGTTAAACTTTTACGAGAAACAACACCTTGCTTGTTTTCTTTGTAAAAAATTCAACAGAAACTTTGATTGAGACAAAAGGAAAGACAAACCCATCATGATTGAAAAGAGAACATGATGAGAGTCTCGTTTCTGGAGGGGAGACCTTCACGTCCGGTTCGGAGGGCAGGGATATCACGAGCCTATTATCACTATGTCTTTGTAATGTTATATGGTTCAACTCTATTTGTTATGTTTTTGTATATAGGACTCTCTATCTTCTTTGGTATATACTCGTTCATCTTTCATTTTGAGAGTGAGTATTGTGTATAAAAATTCGGCATTTACCAAGGAGAGAAGGTATTGGGTGATTATGACCTAGGAGAAGGTTTGTTTTGCGAGTTTGACCAAGAAGGGATGGTATTTGGTGACTGTTACCAATGAGAGGAGCTGTTTGGAGAGATGAAGGAGAGAGAAAGGAAGTTTGACAAGATGGAGGAGAGAGAAAGAGAGTTTGGCGAGATGGAAGGGGGAGAGAGAGGGTTGCTTGGTGACATGGGAGATACAAAGACAGATGTTGGGCGAGATGGAGGCGAGAGAAAGTGTTTCTTAGTGAGATGGGAGAGAGAGAGGTTTATTTGGTGACATGGAGAGAGAGAGAGAGAGAGAGAGAGTAATGCTGGGCGAGATGGAGGAGAGAGAGTGTGTATGTGGCAATATGAAGGAGAGAGAGAGGTAAATGTGCTTGGCGACATTGAGTTCACGAGGATGTTGATGCCTTTCTTTCGTTCTCATTCCCTCCATTGATTGCTTTGTAGAATTTCAGAACTATTTTGTTTGTTATATGCAAGTTCTTCAGAAAAGATTTCATAACAGTTTTTTCCGAAGATTATCTCACAGATTTTCCTATAAGGTTTTTCCGTGGAAACATGCCGAATTTTGTTTTTTTTGGAATATGGTTTCGAAAACCTCGTCAGTTCTCGTAAAAACCTTCCGCAAGAATTTTTTCCAATCTTTTCATGTTGGATAGAGACTCTATCATATATTATCCAGAATGAGACAAACAAAGTTTTGTTCTCATATGTTTATTTGAATAGGCTCGGCTTATGCAGTGTAGTTTCTTCAACATTTTTGGCTCATATTTATTTAGGGCGTATTTTCTCAGGAGATTCTAAAAACACCGATTTTGACCCCAACGAAAATGCTGCTGATGATGATCATGATGATACTGATACAGGACTAATGAAGGAGGCCTTAGAAGATGAAGTGCAAAATCAGACCGATACATTTAATGAATCACAGGGTAAAAGGCACTAAAGATGAAAACATTGCCAAGGATCTAAAGGAACGACAACATGGTGACTTAACTGACTTGGGAGAACCTTGTAGTCAAGGGTCAGTATTGTTATCCTCATACTTAGGTCCCTTGTTACGTGAACATGTTCTTCTGATTATTTAGAATTGGAAAAAAGATAGTGAAGATACAAAAACAGTGCTGTGGAAATCCATTGAGGTAAATTGAATCAACTTTTACATATATTAATACTAACTTGCAATTGACTGTCTCAAATTCATTGCAGACGAGGTTTGACTTGGATGAAGAGTATTATAAGGTTGTTGTGTTTTAAAAATTGGGATATTTGTGGAGAACATCCAAATCACGCCCGGTGACCTTTTTCATGCAAGCTATAACTATTAAAGATAGGATGAATTTGCGATCAAAGAATGTAAATACGATTAAGTGGCGTAAATTTGTCAGACAAAAGACTAGTCAAGCCTTTAAGGTACTCATTTATCTGTCATTACTTACTACCTTAGTGAATATTAACATTGATTTATTTTCATTCTTATTTAGGTTATCAGTGATTCATACAAAGAAAGAAGACAAACGAAGATTCCTCACACATTCGGGCGAAAATGAAAGGTGTGATTGAGAGATGATTTTGTTAAGACTTGCCCTGAACCATCTCAGATGTCAAGAATAAGAATTTGGGTCAAATCGCGTACTAGGAAGGATGGTATGCATGTCAATGTGAATATGGCTGATAAGATTGTAAGATTTTTTTTTTCTTTTCCAGTGATTTAACAATTTGATTTCCTTTTGATTGGTGTGTATGTCAATGGTATTGTGTTTCCTTAGAAATGCATCAGAGATAGAACGTGGTCCTCAAGATTCAGTGACAATGAATCCAAAGGAAGATGTGCTAATCATATCTTGGGACCTGATAATCAAGGCTAATTAAGGGCAATGGATAGAGGCATTTGCATGACCAAATTGGCTTGTTTACAAGTCAAGAATAGTTGTATGGCTGAAATGGGAGGAAGGAAACGATGAATTTGCAGAAAAAGGTTATGATTTAGAAAATTCCATTGCTAAAATGCATAACAAGGTTAGTCTACTACTACTTTTACATTATTTACACTTTTTTGTCGAGATAATGATATATTTTTCTCCTATGACAGAAAGAAGAACCTGATTTCAGTGAAAACTCAAATAACATAGTATTAATTGAGTTCCTCTGGCTTCATCTATATGTAGATTTCTGTTTTTGTATTTATTTCTCTTTGCTTGTTCTCCTTGTAGAGTGTTAATACCACCAGATCACTTCCGAATCGTTATCTGGTTTACTGGTCTTCTTCTTCTGATGAGAATGTTGCTGCCGGACAGGTTCTTTCATTTGATGCTAATGAGTTAGTGAATGGAATTCCTTTAGGTCCTAACACTGTGAAGATTTTAGTTGAAACTGCAACAAAACCAGAAACATTTTTATGGAAACCTACACATGAACTGTGCATTATTGAGGAGGCACCTGGAGAAATTATTGCATGGCGTGCTGATTATTGTAATGTTCCTTCTGCAAGTTGCATTCCATCGAACAATCCAAATAAGGTTAAGTCTATTAAATTTTATTATTTATAGTTGCTCATTATATCTAGCTAAGTTTGACTCTTTGCTATTTTTAATTTTTGGTTTTATATGTTCCGCAAAGCTCTTCGACAAGTTTAAATAACACATGCAAAATCATGGATTATATTAGGAATGGGAAAGTGGTTGTTGTAGGCTGATGGCAGACTCTAGAACCAAAAGCGTTGGTGAACGGACTTCCTCGTGGTCCAAGTGTAATAAAAGAATAAACCCAATTGCAAAGATATAGAGGCCTAAAGACACTACAAGAAAACGTGGCATATTCCAACGGGATTTCCGACGGCGACACATATCCTCGGAATTTTTCGACGGAATACCGACGAAATTCCGAGGAAACCAGAAAATCATGTTTCCTCAGAATTTCATCGGAGTTTTACGACGAAATTCTGAGGAACAGTTATTTCGTCTGTATAACCCGAGAAAATTCCGAGGAACCATTTTTTGTCGGTTTTTTCCGACGAAATTTCGAGGATAATTTATCCGTTAAAAGAGCCGTTGTGGGTAGCCGTTGTGTGTATTGAATATTCCGACGAAATTCCGAGGAGTCGTTGGAGTTTCGTCGGAAATACCGGTAGCGTTTCATCTATAAATACAAGCACCCCACACCCTCTTCATTCACTCAATATTTCATCTTCTCACTCACTTTACACACGAAATATTTTCAAAAAAACCATGTCTTCTTCAAATTATTATCGTACTTGGATGGATCGACCTCATATGGATCCTAACACGAGATTGCTTACGGATGAATATCAAGAAGGTATAGCCGAATTCATGGGGCTAATTCAACGACAACCGGAAGCGATGGGTATGTTAAGATGCCCTTGCTCTACTTGTAAAAATAAAAAGGTTATAAAAGAGTGGGATGTTTGGACACATCTATATTTGAATGGGTTTACACGAAGTTACAAAATTTGGTATCATCATGGAGAAACTGATTATGAATATGGTAGTACTAGCGAACCTCAGACTGCGGATAGGTTAGAAGAACCAATTAGAACGGCTATAGATTATGGTGTACGTACTGAGCAGATGGTACATGATCATTTTAGAGAGGAAGAATTACCCAATGCAGAAGCTAGGAGATTTTTTGATATGTTGATCAGACAGACTTCATCCGTCACCACTTCAACCACAAAGTCATGGATAATAATGGGAAGCAAATCTATGAGTGGAAGCAGAAGTGGATTAAAGGAAAGACACCGAAATCGATTAACGAGACGGTGTGGGCGGAGTTGATACAATAATGGGAGAAGGACACGACGCAAGACCGATCGGTGACCAACTCTGGCAACCGCAAGAGCGAGCGTCCCGGGAAGGACATGTACAAGCACAACTTGGGTGCCCAGAGTATTCACACTCTCGGAGATCGAATGGTAAGTTAAATCTATTTTTTATTTCAAATCTTTAAACATTTTTAGTTCAATTTTTAATGCATTTCTTACATTTTTTAGGCGGAATAAAATGATGGTGAACCGGTTGATGATCTCGCCCTAATGAGGATGGCGTATACCAAAAAAAAAGACTGGAGAGATTTCGGATGGTCTTGTGAGGGAACTGGTCGACCTGGTCCAAAGGCAGAAGGATGGCGAAGAGTTTTCCTATCTCAGCTTCACTCTGATGAGGACGCCACTACTGCTGCTTCCACCAACCGGTCTCGAGGTCAAATAAACGAGCTCGTTGAATCGGTAAGATCTTCATTTTTTTACTATATTTTCATTTCTTTTTCTTTATTGCTATTAAAATTAATATGTTTTCTTTTCAGGCGGTTCCAAAGAGAAAAAGGCGTTTATTCGGTTTGGGTTGTCGATCTCCGTCGGTTGCTTCTTCTTCATCAGCACCTTTTGTTGATCCGGCACTTATAGAGCAGCTATAGGACAAGGATGACCGGATATCAGCATTGGAGAACAAGAACAACACTATTCTTGCTCAGATGGCCACGCAACAAGCTAAAGTGGATGTAGCAGAGAGGTTGAACGCCCAAATGATGGAAATGATGATGTGAATGTTCCCGAACGAGTTTTTGTTTGTGTTTTTTTTTAATAAAACCTTTTCAATGTCTTTTAATTTGTAAAACTTTTAATATTATAATATAATTTCTATTTGAGATTAAATTTTATATTTAAAAACTAAATTCAAAATACAAAATATATTAAAAAAAAATTATTTAAAAAAAAATTGGTTTGCGAATATAACGAGAAAAAAGGTCCCTCGTAAAATTCCGAGGAAATGGTTTCCTCGGAAATTTCCGAGGAGGTTGTTCCCTCGGAATTTTCCGAGGAAACGGTTTCCTCGGAATTTTCCGCGGAGTATTGTCCCTCGGAATTTTCTGAGGAAATTCCGAGGAACTATCCTACGTAAGGTTTCTTCGAAATTTCGTCGGAACGTCTGATGAAATTCCGACGAAATATGTGTGTCCGACGAGTTATTTCCGATGAACTTTTTCGTCGAAATACCGTCGGAATATGCCTATTCCGACGAAACTCCGACGAAACTCCGACGAAATTTGTAGTCGGAATTACGCTGTTTTCTTGTAGTGAGAGGACAAGGGTACTATGTTTGATTATCTCTGAAGAAGAACTCCAAATTCCCATGATCTACAACCATCCAGTTCTAAAGCAGTATGTCAAAATTCTAAAGCAGTAAGTCAAAACTCCATTCATTTCCTTTGTCTCGTCTTTTTCATTCTCTGTTAGTGGTTTTGTATGATTTCAGAACTGTTTTGCTTTTTTTTTTTTACGAAGATGATTTCGTAAAACTTTTTTTCACGGTTTTACAAAATATTTTTTTGTATAAACTCTCCGTAGTTTTTTTACAGAAGATTGTTTCTTAAAATTTGTTTAATTATTTTAGAAAAAAAAATATTTTTCTATATAAAATTTATGCAGTTTATTTTGCGAAAGATCTTTTCATAAACTTTGTTTTTTGTCGTAAAAACCTTATGAAAGAACATTTTCCAGAAAATTCTTGTTTGGACAGAAATCTCTTTATTTCCTTTCCGAGAAGAAATATACGAAGGTTGTCCTACGTATCTTTGTTCAAGCAGGCAAAGCATATGCGATATTGTTATCTCGACATTTCCGGCTCATTCTAGTAAATGATATGATTTTCAAGAATTTTAGACATCGATTTTGCAAGGAACGATTTTAATCCCATTAGTTATCTCCCCAGCTTATTAGATTTGTGTGTGATTCTGACGAGCTGAAGATAAGCGTTTAAGTTGAATCAACGGCTAAGTGTCACCTTATCTGGTGTTGAGCATTTTTGAAAACAAATATAATGTAAGGGGGATAAAGTTTTTACTTCCTTATAAGAAGTAAGTGTTATTTCACTTGCTTGCTTCTCTCTCGACAATTCTTCTGAGATATAGAAAAAAATTCTTGCTTTCTCTCTTTATATTGCAAAACCTCTTGCCTTAACTTCTCTCGATGGTTCCAGAAAGAAGTGACAAGGGCTTGCTTCATCCAATCATGATTATGGAGGTGGGTCGAATGATCTAATTATCGACTTCGTTGATATCGTCATCTTGAGGGTTATTTAAGTTTACGATGATTTGTGGCTGAGGCTTGGGTGTGCTATGAATTCGACATGACTTTCCCGTCTAAGTCTTGGATCCGAACTTTATGCCAGGGCCCCAAGTACTGGCCGGGCGCATTTTGCGCAGGGGGGGGGGATTCACGTGAGAGCGAATTAAACAAATTCATGGGCGAGATCACGGACGAGTTTCAGGTATGAGTCCAATCTGTCATCCCTAGCTTCGTACTCGCCGCTGAATTGACGTGCAAGAAGCTGAAAACTGCAGTAGGCGTGACCTTTGCATACTTTGAGCCCGTGAACTAATTGTAATCCTGCGATAAGTGCTTCGTATTCGGCTTCATTGTTTGAGGCGTGAAAGACCAAACGAAGGGACTGTTCCAATACTTCTCTTGTTGGTGAAGTTAGCTGAATCCGATTCTTGAACCTTGTTTGGATGAATATGCATCGACGTGGAGATCCCATGTCGAATTTGGTTCCTGGTTTATCGCGCCCTACATTGGCAGTTTGACCAAGAAATCGGAGAGTACTTGTGACTTGGCGTACGTTCTCATTCGATACTCGATGTCATATTCGCTTAGCTCGACCGCCCATTTTGATAGTCTTCATGATTGACCTCAAACCGGTCGCAGCGGAAAAATATCTTAAGGCTCTATATTGTGCCAAAAGTTGGGCTCCATCCAACGGTGGGAAGGTCTCCATCCATAGCTAAGCATTTGTTGCGTCTTTGAAGTCCTACATCTCCAAAAGCTCCAGAATCACCAAAGTTCTCCATAACGTACCTGAACTTACTCTAAAACATACTCCAAACCCATATTATAGATTCTAAAAAGCACATATACCATGGCCAAAAGGTGGTAAAGTCCATGGTATATCAACATGGCTACAACATTTCACCGAAAACCTGATGAATAGAGAATTGGTAACAAAAAGAATCGTAGAAAAGAAGTGGAAAAACGTTTTAAGTATAACCTTGCTGGCCTAGCCACCTAAGTTCTAATTACTTCTGAGCTAACGAGAATTCTCCTTTCCTTTTCTACCCCTAAGTCGAGTTTATCGCTTTGCGGAAATATTCCATTTTCCTCAAAGTTCGTGTTTATTCTTTCAAACTTGACATTTATCTTTTCCTGCAAATAATAGATAGACCGTCATAGTAACTTTTGCTCAATTTTGCTTAAATTCATAAGTGGGCTTTTTGCCGTGTTTTAGACCTTTTTGGGCCGTATTTTTACTTAATTGTTTTTACGATATCTTTCGAAAGACCACCTTTGATACGACATCGGTTCTATAAAATTGTTCAAATTAATCATATGGTTGAGGAACTTAAGTTAACCGTTTTTATTTATACGATCGTTTTGAACTTATAAGAGAAAACAAGTATTTGTAGTTTTTATCATAACTTCCTACGGTAACTCCAATCAAGACAGAACAAGAGATAGTTCAATCAAGGACCAAAGGAGAAGCTAAGTTTTGGTTAATGAGGACTGATCCAGATCGCTTGACGGCGAGTCGGGCAAGTGGGATCCAACTCGTCATAATCAAACTCGCCTGATGGCGAGTTGAATGTGGTTCATCCAACTCGCCATCTGGCAAGTTAGACTGATCGATCCAACTCGTCATCAGGCAATTTTGATTAGTTAATCCAACTCGTCATCAGCCAAGTTGTATTGGTTAATCCAACTCGCCTGATGGCAAATTGGATGTGGTGCATCTAACTCACCATTAGGAGAGTTGGATTGGTTCATCCAACTCGACATCAGGCGAGTTAGATTGGTTGACTCAACTCGCCTGATGGCGAGTTGGATGCGGTTTGTCCATCTTGCCATCGGGCGAGTTGGAATTATTCATCCAACTTGAGATTTTCCGCATTTCTGCTGCGGTCGTTGCTCTAGAGTTTTCTAGTTAGGACTCTACTTGAAATTATTCCGAGAAAACTTTCCCTAAGAGATGCAATCCTAGGTGTTGATTTCAATATTACCATTTTTGCGAGCGATTGATGTTGTTAATCGGAATGTATGACTAGGAACGATTTTCCTCGAAAGACTTTCATCGACTACTTTAATGAGGAGAACTGCCTCGCCCTTATTCTCTTATAAGTATCGGACTCCCACTCTTCATTCTCTCCACACTTTGTCAACTTTCTAAGTTTTCCCTACATTCTTTCTTAATGGCTTCCCTCCACAAAGATGTCTTCTTCCTATAGCGGCCAGAAAAGTTGTGATGCTGAGATGGGCTAGGCCCTTCATGCGAGTACGTCAAAATCTCCTCCTCTCGGAGCCATTCTGGCTTATTTTGCGGAGTTTCTCTCTTTTCAGGATGAGATGGATCGCCGTGACGCCGAGGAGTGGTCAGTTTTATGGGTACTGTCCTACTGAATCTCCCTGCTCTTGTTGATGGGTACTTTCATCGACTACATTAACGAGGAGGTATCACCTTTGCACAACATTGCTCCTGACGGAGGGTGATTATTGAGGTTGTGTATGTGCCTGAGGCTGTAACCCAACCGTCGGGTTCATCCACGACTCCGATTCCCATTGTCGAATCCAACCCAACTCATGAGTCAATGCCTCCTCCTTCTGCCAAGGGGAAGATCGTTTTAGGATTGCACGCTCCTAGCGCCACTCCGACTGTTAAATCGAAAGGTCACAAAAGGCCATGCGCTAATTCTGACGTGGCTAAGAAGAGGACATTTACCAAAGGCGACGAGGTTGGTCCTTTGTCAGCAGAAGCGTTCGGTTCGAGCCTGATGGCACAACATCTTGCGAAGGTTTTTTAAGAGTTTTTTTGGTTAATATGTTGGTCATTCTCTGAATGTCATCTTGTTTTGAAGTTTGTGTCTTTGATTGATGGGATGATCAAGAATTAAGGATCAGAGGTCGAACATCTTAAAAAGAGTTGGCAAAGTCGTAGGATAAGTCATTGTAGCTCGAGGCGAGGTTGAAAGTTATCGAGGACTCCCATTCTTTTGTAGTATCTCAATTTGAGACTCAGACTGGTGAGCTCGGGTGAGGTCTTGGGAAGACTGCGAGTTATTTGCTTACGGCAAAACAAGCTAGGAAGACTAAGGATTCGTAGGTGCGTCGACTTCAGCGCCAGCTTCAGAGCAGAGAAGGGTCGACGAGTTGCGAGATTGAAGAGGTTAAAGATGCTCTACCCGCCGAGTTTATGATCGGGACCAGGCTCTGGCGTCCATAAAAGGAGGGATGGGCGAGATTCGGTTGTTTCAGGGACAAACACCCCCAACTCCACGGGCCCAAGAGGACAAGCTTTCTGCTCGTAAAGAGGAGCTGGTGGACATGGAGGGAGACTTCGATCTGATCCTCGCTTGCCTGACATCCAAATGCATCCTTCCGCCGTGCTTGAGTAACCCGTAGGGGCACGGTCTCGTGGTCGAAGAAGGCAGAGATGGTGCGGCCCTGGCCTTGGACGAGGGGATGGGTGAAGGTGAGGTTTTATTTTTGGAGGATGAGTTAGGTTGCAGTCTCTTTCGAGACTTTTGTTTTTTTTATGTTGTGGTTTATGTTTGCTCCGGCCAATTGGCCGTATTCTCATTTTGGGAATGGCCGCTTGCGGCATCCCCGCCGTTTTGCGACTTTTAAATGAATTTAGGTTTGCAACGTCTCACTGTGTCGAAGATTGAATTTTTCTTATGCCGCATCTTACGATTAAAATGTTTGAGGGCTTGAATCGTTGTCTAGTATGATCATCGGTTCTTACTTTGGCTTCTTTAAGAGATATAAGTTCTGAGATCGAGTATTTTAATGATAGAACAGATTTACGAGGCTTGTAAAAGCTTATTCACATTTTCTTATTGCTGGAAAAAGTTTCAAAAGTATTGAGTACAAGAGGGAATATTTTAAACTTGGGAGTATACGGGTATACGTATACAGACCCACTCCCCCCCCCCCATTTTAGAGAGAGGGACAGCTGAACTCGTCTTGCGACGAATTGCCTACGTACCCTTTTCGGGGATCAAGCCGTCTCGTAGTTCAGTTGGTTGCAGTGTGATTTCTTAGTTATAATATTTTTTTGAGGTGCACAGCCTTCCAGGTTCTTGGAATTTTGACGCCCTGCATGTTTGCGATTTCGTATGCTCATGGTCGAGCAACCTTTATTACTTTGTAAGGTCCTTTCTAGTTTGTTCTAAGTTTTTAAGCATTTAGTTCAGCGGTATTTTGGAAAACTTTGTGTAGAACCTAAGATTTTGAATGTTTGAGTTGTAGTATTTTGTGGCAGCTTGTTGGTACTTCTGAATTCATATGAGTGCTTGATCCTGGTGCTAGTTGATGAGGTCGAGATCGTTTAGTAGCATCAAGTTGTTAAGGTTTTCCCGTTCGAGAAGCATTGTCCTTCGTACTTTGGGAATTTCGACTTCAGCTGGGTTCATCCATTATGTCCCATAGACGAGGGCAAAAGGAGTCTCTCTCGCTGCTCGTCTTGGAGTAGTTCGATGGGACCAAAAGACTCCTTTGATTTCCTTCGCCCATCGACCTTTCTTGGCGTCTAAACGTTTCTTGAGACTGTCTGGGACAGTTTTGTTGATGGTTTCGGCTTGGCCATTTGCATGAGGATACCTGAGCGTCAATTTTAATCGCATCTTCAACTTCTTGCAAAATACCTCAAATCTGGTCAAAATACACTGAGATCCATTTTCGTTACGATCTCGTATGGGAATCCATGTCTACAGATGATTTTTCTCTAGAAGAAGCTTTCTACTTGAGCGTCTTTTATGCTTGTGTAAGATTATGCTTCCACCCGTTTCGAGAAAAAGTTTGTTAGGACTAGCAAAAATCATTTTTGTTTCGAGTTATGCAAGCGACCGACGGTTTCTATTGACCATCGCATGAATGAATAGGGCGACGAAATGGAAAAGAGGACCTCCGCGGGATGGCAGATTGTTGGTTCATGTCTCTGGCATTTCTTGCATTTCCGCGTGAACTTTTCATAGTCTTGAACCATTGTTGGCCAATAGTGCCGTGGCGATTTATCTTCACCGTGAGGGATCTTCTGTCATAATGATTCCCACAAGATTTAGAGTCGACTTCTTTCATGGATTTTCGAGCGTTTTCTCCTTCTACTCATGTAATAAGTGGTCCATAATGATTCCCACAAGATTTAGAGTAGAATTTTTCCATTGATTTTCGAGCGTTTTTTCCTTCTACTCATATCATAAGTGGTCCAAAAAATCTCTATTTGTTGATCTCCTGCGAATAATAGATAAACAACCATAGTAACCTTGGGTACAATTTCCTCCAAAATCGTAAGTGTGCTCTTAGCCGCGTTTTAGACCATTTTAGACTGTATTTTGACTTAATTATTTTTACGATTTATTTCGAAAGAAAACCTTTGATATGATGCCGGTTCTATAAAATAGTTCAAAATAATCATATGATTGAGGACTAAGGTGTTAAGTTAACTGTTTTCCTTTTATATGATCAATTTTAACTTATACTAGAAAACAAGTCTTTGGGGTTTTTATTGTAAAGTTCCATCGGTAACTCCAATCGAGATGGATCAAGGGACAGTTCAATCAAGAACCAAATGAGAAGCTAAGGTTTGCTTAATGAGTACTGATCCAGGTTGCTTGACGGCGAGTCGGAAAAGGCTGATCCAACTCGCCATTAGGCGAGTTGGATTGATAGATTCAACTCGCCTGATGGCGAGTTGGATTGGTTGACCCAACTCTTATTGCAAGTTGGATGTCGTGCATCTAACTCACCCTCAGGCGAGGTTGATTGGTTGATCCAATTGGCCTGATGGCGAGTTCGATTCGTCGATTCAACTCGCATGATGGCGAGTCGGATGTGGTTCGTCCATCTCGCCATTAGGCGGGTTTGATTGATTGATCTAACTTGATATTGTCCGTTTTTCTGATGCAGTTGTTGCACTGGAGTTTTCTACTTAGGACCTTTCTTGAAATTATTTCGAGAGAGATTTCCCTAAGAGTGTCAATACTAGACGTTGATTTTGAGGTTACCGTTTTTGACTCCAACAGCATGTATGCTAACATAAGACCACCTGAGGTCTCTAATGTTGCAGGTGGAGGAATGGTAGCAGCAGGGAACACACAACTTCTTGCTAGGTGAGTTGTGCCCGGAGTTGTTTATTACCAAGCTGACAAGGAAAGCGAGGAACGGTTGATTAGACCCGACTGCGACCGCAGGATGATGAAAACTTAGGCAATATTAAGCTCTGGATTCCTCCCTTCTTAGGGAAAAACAATCATGATGCCTATCTTGAATGGGAGAAGAAGGTTGAACTAACTTTCAATTGTCAAAACTTCACTGAGGAGAGAAATGTGAAGTTAGCAGCCACTGAGTTGGAGGGTTACGCTATCTACTGGTGGGAAAACGTATCCAGCACAAGGATACACAATGGGAAAACCAAGTAACTTTTTGTCATGAGATGAAAGAGGTTATGAGAAGACGGTTTGTCCCAAGGCATTACCATAGGGAGCTGCATCAACGTCTTAGAAGGCTGACTCACGGGCCTAAAAATGTTGATGACTACTATCAAGAGATGGACAACCTCATGATCAAAGCTGAGATCCTGGAGTCTGGAGAAGCTACTATGTCAGGGTTCCAAGGTGGATTAAACCGTGAAATGCAAGACAGGTTGGAGATGCAAGAGTATGATAGCATAGAAGAGATACTTCACAAGGCGACCCTGATTAAACATCAAAACAAAAGAAGATGAGTGGGTCGGAACCAGATTGGTCCTTCTTCAAAACCCACCTACGCTATTGAGGAGAAACCATTCAATAAGACAAGAGAAGACACTCGCCCTATGAACTCAACTCAGGACGATAAGAGTAAAGGTCCAACTACAAACAACCGGACCAGAAACATTTGGTGTTTCAAGTGCCAAGGCTTTGGGCACTATGCTAATGAGTTTATCAACAAGAAATCAATGCTACTCTTGGCTAGTGGTGATATTGTGTCTGATGATGAAGAACAGAAGGAGGATGAAGAAGAATATACTGTGAACTACACAACTCATGGGGATTTACTAGTTACTCATCATGTTTAAAACACTCAATCCAAACCAGAAGCCCAGGAACAACGTGAGAACTTATTTCACACACGATGTCTGGTCCAAGATAAGGTATGGAGCCATATTATAGATGGAGGCAGCTGCACCAAGCAGCTAGTGAAGTGTTGGTCGAGAATTTTGGTTTAGCTGCTCATGCGCATCCTCGACCATATTCCCTCCAGTGGTTGAGTGAAGAGGGAGAGGTACGAGTTTCACAGCAAGTCACTATTCCCTTCACCATTGGACAGTACCAAGACACGGTCCAATGTGACATAGTGCTTATGGAAGCTAGCCATATTCTTATTGGACGACCATGGCACATGATAAGAAGGCCATACAAGATGGATACACCAACATGCACTCATTTGTGCACAACAATAAAAAGTTTGTTCTGGCCCCATTAACACCACATGAGGTACACAAAGATCAGATGAACCTAAGACAAAGGAAATAGGTAAGCAAAGCAACTGAAACCAAAACAACCAGCCAGGACACTACGGGAAAAGGTTTAAGTCTTCTTGCTACCCATTCTTATTTTAAACAAGCTGCATTCGACCATCAGTTATTGGTGTTACTAATCTTTAGGGAGATGTTATCTTCCTATTCAAACCATGACCCGGTTATACCCAGGAAAATCGAGGTTCTTTTACAGGAATATCTACATGTGTTTTTAGGAGACAGTCTTGTGGGACTACCGGCCATTAGAGGCATAGAGCACCAGATCGACTTTGTTCCAGGAGCCTCAATTCCAAACCGTCCAGCTTATAGGATCAAGCCTAGTAAAGCCAAGGAACTCCAAAGGCAAGTGGATGAACTTCTTGAAAAGGGTCACATCAGGAAAGAATGAGTCCTTGTTTTGTACATGTTCTTCTTGTTCCCAAAAGGGATGGTAGTTGGCGTATGTTTGTGGACTGTCGAGCAATCAACAACATCACATAGAAATACCATCATCATATCCCTCTTTTGGAAGATATGCTACACGAGCTGTATGGGTCTTGCATCTTCTCCAAGATAGACTTGAAAAGTGGATATCACCAAATCAAAATGAAAGAACGAGATGAGTGAAGTCCGCGTTTAAGACTAAGCATGGGCTATACGAGTGGCTAGTCATGACCTTTGGGGTAACCAATGCACCCACCACATTCATGAGACTCATGAACCATTTCTTAAGGACCTTCATTGGGTTATTCGTGGTTGTCTACTTCAATGATATCCTGGTCTACAGTCGGACCATGGATGAGCATGTCGACCATCTGAAAAAGGTCTTAGACGTTCTAAGGAAGAAAACTTGTTTGCCAACTACAAGAAGTGTTCCTTCGGAACATACAGCCTTGTCTTCCTTGGATTTGTAGTAACCTCAAAGGAAATTCAAGTTTAGGAAGAGAAAGTATGAGCAATCAGGGATTGGCCAGTTCCAAAAACCGTAGGCGAAGTGAGGAGCTTCCACGGCCTCGCAGGATTCGATAGACGGTTTGTAAAGGAATTCAGTTCAATAGCAGCTCATTGACTTAGGTCATCAAGGAAATGTGGGGTTCACCTAGACGAAGGAACAACATGATGCCTTCCAAACACTCAAGAATAGACTAACCAATGATCCCTTACTAGTACTACAAAACTTCCACAAGACTTTCGAGATTGAGTGTGATGCTTCTAGGTTAGGGATTGGAGCAGTTTTGATGCAGGAAAAGAAGCCAATTGCTTACTTCAATGAGAAATTTGGACGGACCATGCTGAATTACCCAACATATGATAAGGAGTCTTATGCACTGGTAAGGGCTCTCCAAACTTGGTAGCACGGCTTATGGCTAAAGGAAATTTTGATCCACACGGATCCTGAATCACTCAAACACCTGAAGGGTCAGCAGAAGCAGAATAAAAGACATGCTAGGTGGATGGAGTTCATCGCAACCTTTCATTATGTCATTCAGTACAAGCAAGGAAAAGAGAATGTAGTGGCTGATGCATTATATGAAGGTACACCTACTCTCGTCCATGGATGCAAATATGTTGGGATTTGAGCAGATCAAAGGTTATTGTGCCCAAGATCCTGATTTTAAAGAAAAGTACTAAGCTACTATGAAGCAGGCTAGTGACAAGTTTTATCATACTGATGGATACCTCTTCCACAACAACCGTCTGTGCAAGACTTCTTGTTCTTTACGGAAGATGTTTGTGAGAGAAGCCAATGGTGGTGGTCTTATGGGTCACTTTACTGTAGCTAAAACCATGAGCTCTTTACAACAACACTTCTTCTGGACGAAAATGAAAATGAACGTGAGAGAGTGTGTGGACGGTTTGTGGTCTGTAAGCAGTCCAAGTCTCAAGTCAAGCTTCATGGTATGTACACTCCTTTACTTCTTCCCATTGCTCCTTGGATAGATATATCTATGGATTTTTTCTTAGGACTGCCTAGCCCTAGAAAAGTAAGGGATAGTATCTTTGTGGTTGTTGATGGGTTTTTAAGATGGCACACTTCATTGCTTGTCATAAGAGTGATGATGCTATTGTTTTGGCCGACTGTTCTTTAGAGAAGTTGTTTGCATGGAATACCTAGAACCATGGTTTCAAATAGAGATACTAAACTTCTTAGTCATTTCTGAAGGACATTGTGGGATAAGGTAGGTACTAAGTTGCTCTTTTAAACGACTTGTCACCCACAAACTGATGGACAAACTGAGGTAGTAAATAGGACATTTTTTACTTACTACGTGCCCTTGTAAAAAGGAATATTAAATCTTGAGAAGATTGTTTGCCACATGTTGAATTTTCGTATGATCATTCTAGGAATTCAATAACCAAGTTATCTCCTCTTCAGATCGTCTATGGGCTCAATCATTTTTCTCCATTAGATATGATCATGTTCCCTTTAAAGGAACAGATGAACCTTGATGGCAAACAAAAAGTAGAGTTTTTTAAGTCTTTGCATGAACAGGTTCAGAGAAACATAGAATGAACAAAATTGTGTGCACGCAAGGCCAACAAAGGGCGCATGAGCTCATCCTCTAACTTGGGGATGGTGTGTGGATCCATATGTGGAAAGACAGGTTTCCTGTTGAACGAAAGTCCAAGCTCTTACCACACAAAGATGGACCATTCAAAGTGCTAGAATTGATTGGTAACAATGCATACAAGATTTATCTGCAAGGTAAGTATGCCATTAGTTCTACTTTCTACGTTTATGACCTATCCCCTTTTTTGCAGATGAGCTGGATTTGGGGTCAAATCCTTTTAAATAAAGAGAGGATGATGCAGCCAGACATAGTTCGATAGCTAAGGACATGGATGAGAGAAGAGAACATGGTTTCGAAACAGAGTAGTGGCCAGGTCATGAAGAAGCAAGTGCACGAGTAGAACTTGTCAACGATCCAAATGACTCAAGTGAAGACAAAAACCACGAAGAACAACACCTTTATCGACTAACTAAAGTTGAGGAACCTTGGGGACACACGGAAGAAAATTTGGAACGAGTTCAAGATGGAGTTGGATCAGACCGATCCTTTACAGTCCAAACAAAGTTCGATAAGGATCCACTTGTTTAGCAAGGTGGGCCTTTGACAAGAGCCAAGACCAAATCCTTAAAGGAACCCTTGGGCCTTCTGATCAAGTTTGTGCAAGAGGGGGACGAGCTGGCCCATGGAAAGGAGAAGGGTCAAAATGCTTGGTACAACCTTATGGTGGTTCAGCATTTAGAATAATTTCGGATGAAAACCCATATGCTTTAGGTTTTATAATCCGTTTGGTTTTGGTTTCCTAAACCCAATAGGGGTTGGTTTTATGTTTTAAAATCGGTTAGGAATTTCATGTTTTCTTATTTATATGCCTTGTAAGCCGGTTAGGAAAGACACCCATCTTTTTATCAAAAACGCTTTTACAGCAACCAAAGTCTCTCCCGAGCAATCTTTACTCTTGTGTTTATCTTTTAAGTATTCCATCTCAATCACCAAGGGAGAAGACTCTCCAGCTTATGTAAATCCATCAGGTACCAAACAAACGAGGTTACACTCGTAAGGTAGCTGACGCAAACAACTCAAGGAATCCATCATCCTTTTGTGAAGAACTCTCCCTTATTCAAGACCTAAAAACCTTGAATTCATCAACCACATCGACAAACCCTCTCAAAGACACGAGTCTTAGTAATTCTCATGTCCATCCCAGTTTGATGCGATCTGGATCAGCCTCAATTTCAAGGTTTTAAAGATCATGTGTGAACCAGCAAGGTCACTGCTTAAGTTGTGATTCAAAGGTCAAAACATGGAGCTTATTGGCTTATTCTACGAAATATTGGATAGAGAGAAGCTGAGAGCTCTTGATGTGGCCTTGAAACTACTTGGATCAACCGTCAACAACAAGGCAGTTGTACCACAAGGAGATGGACGACCAACACATGATCAGTACTCCAGCAGGAGCTTGCATTCATTATCAGCTTGCAACATGGATTAGTGGGAGAGAATGGAATGGTCGACAATGGAGCTAAAGAAGAAGCTAATAGACCGGGGCTGTACTTGGACCAGGAAGAAGATTTACATTGATCAAGTAAACTAAGGAACAAGTGGAACATGTCATAAGCTATTTCGGTCGTGCTTATGTTAGAGAAGGTTGAACAAGGTCCTTTCAAGCCCAAGAAGTGTAAGGATTGACCATCTTGGTTCAAGTTGGTCGGTTTACTCAACTTAGGTGTATTTCTATTTTCTTGTAAACCCATTAGAGTTAAGTTTTACTTTTAAGACTAGGGTTATGATTTTCTTAAACCAATTAGAAATAGGTTTAAGTTTTTTTCCTTTTTAGATTAGGAATAGGGTTTTCTACTTAGGGTTTTCAGTCTTGTCTTTATAAGCCAAAGCTCTGCAGATAATGTAATCACACACTCTTTTAATAAAATTCCTCAAAGCTTTGGCTTTATTTTTTCTCCTTGGTGACCTCTACCTTGATCATTAAGGTGGTCATATCCATCTATCATCACCAGGAAGTTAACTCTTCTGTTTATGTGATTTCTAAAAGGAGTCAACTTATACGAGGTTACACTCGTAGATAGCCGAAGCAAAACAACACAAGGTAGTCCACAACCTTTGTGTGAAGATCATAAAACATCCAAGAACCTTAAAAGCTCCTAGACCACGCCCCAGTTCCCCTTCAAGTGATTTTTGGGACGAGGATTCAACCCAATACCGTGCTAGAGGTATTAGAGCTCATAGAGCTATCTGAGGCTGTATCATTGTTTCTTCAAGAGATCCGAGCGATATACACCTATCCTAGGTCTTATCATCATATTATAGTTTGATTGAGATATACATCATGATTATTCTAGATAAGTTCTACATTTATATTAGGTGTTGTTGATATTGTATGTAATATGATAAAAGCCAATTCCTTTTATATAACGAAACACACAGTTTCCAAAATATATCCTGGCTCTACGCTCCACTCATAGATATGGCTATAGAAGAAAGCGGATCACTATTTGGAATCTTCTCTGAGAGTTATTGTTGTGTCTCCAATACTAGATCCACGAACAGTCAATTCTATCAGCATTTTCCCGTTGATCCATAAAGATCTATTGGTATCTTTGTAAATATATCACTGTCAGTTTTCTAGATTACTTCCTTAACGACAAACTAACGTATGTTTAGAAAGTTACGGCCGTTTTGCTTAGTGCCGGAGTCAATGCATTAGCATGGTTGTCAAAATTACCTATGTGAAATTTGGAGAAAATAATGTTAGCTTTTATTAAATATTTTGAATTGACCCTAGTCCATTCTCATTATTGACCCCCATTAATTAATCCAATTTATTTAACCCAATAGCAAACTTTAGAAATTAGTTACTAGCCCAGTAAAATATATAAACCATTTCAAAATAAAAACAAATTAAGCCTATTAAACTATATGAACCCAATCGATCAACAATCATTGTTATACCAATCCTAAAACTCTAAATTATTTAGTTTCTTCTTCTGCTTTTGTTTTTCTTTCATCTCATGACTAGTGAACATCTATTCAATTGAACCCCGCTCCAATTTGGCTAAAAGTCAAAGTAATTATTTTATGTCGTTTTACTTTATGAATAGTTTTATGTTTCTCTTCATTCTTCCAAATAAAAAAAATAGTTTATTATCTTTAGAAAATCTTTTGATTCATGATTTAGTTTTTCTTTTCAAAATTCTAAATTCTTTGTTAAATTGAGATGTTCTTGATTTGTAATTTAATTTTGAAAGCAAAAGCTATAGAGAATAAAATCCTATTTAGCCTTAGTGGGATGTAGACAAAAATCAAATTACGCTAGGATTGTATTAGAACTTTTGTGAATGAAACATATAGGTTACTTATCATACATTTTGTTATTCTTAAAATAGAACAGTATTTTATTTTATTTTAGGAAAAAATACCAAATATGACTCAAAACTTGATTTTAAAGGCAAAAGTAAACCCAAAATTGAATTAAATGCAAAAGTAATATAAAAAGCTTTTGAAATTACAACCAACCACTTGTGAACAAACAAAAAACTGGATTTTTTTACGTTTCTAACCCCCGCAAGTCTTCTGTCCAGACCACTTACTAGTAAATCTTCTAGTATAGTTCTTCTTAAAAATAATTTAAAAATTTTGTAAAAAATATTTTGATAAGTGAAAAATTGAAATCATGTAATTAACGTATGTTTTAAGAGATATAAATTAAGATATAACAAAAGTTAACTGTTTTCAACATAGATGAGTGAAAGTAGTGAGTCATGATATTCTTTGGTTTAGGTTTTGCCAATATAAGTTGTAGTATTGTATGTGTTCTTAGGGTTAGATTTGGGAAATCATAAATGTTTTTTGAAAAATTGAAAATGGACCTAATTGTGTTTATTTCTGTGTATAGTAAACACTATTTAAGTATAATTTGATTTTATAACGTAGTTAATTAGTTAATTTAGTCAATTTAGGGTATGAGCCGACTTACTAGAAAGTCATCTGGTGAATATATTTACAGCAATAAGTCGTCTACCGTAAATTAAAACCGGACCGAACCTTTAATTTTACCATTTTACCAATGTACTTTTAAACCCAACCAAATTATATACCGGACATATACAAGATGTTTTTTTATTTACTTTTTCGCGAAATTCAGAAACGCTAACGCCATTTCTCTCAAAGAGGCGATTTCGAAGGCGATTTTCGTCGATTCTCTCTAATCCATCATTCTCACCACCGTTCTCACCGCCGTTTATCTCTCTGCCGTTATCACCGTCGTTCTCACCACCGTTCTCACCGCCGCTTCCTCTATTCCAGATCCGAGAGGAAACCCTAGTGTTGTTTGTCTGTAAACCCTAGTGGCGTTTCTCTCAAAGGTGTCTTGTTGAACTCTTGCTGAAGAAGTCGAAGTTGGGAGTTTTCATCAAGTTTAAAGAGCTGAGATTTGCTTGGGCTTCAAGGCTGGTTCACTACATGCTCGGTTTCCAGCTGGATATAAAGAAGAAGTATGAGTTGTGAAATCTCTTTGGTCCAGAACCTGTGAGGTTTTCACTGTTAGAGTTTGAAAACCTCTTTGGTCTAAACTGCGAGTACATCGAGGACCGTTAGAGACCGAAGTGTGTTGTTACAAAGGAGATGGATTCTTTATGGGGGATGTTTGGAATTCATGTCGAAGTTTGGCCATCTACTGAGCAGATAATAGCAGCACTTGAGAGATGCGAAGGTTGGTCTCGGGATGATTGCAAGTGGCTCAGGTACCTTGCCATCTTCACTGGATACATTAAAGGGAGAAAGTATTCAACCGCCACAAGGGTTAGTCTGGCAAGGCTATTGATGGAGTTAGAACAGTTTGAGAATTATACATGGGGGAGAGTCGTGTTTAAGGTGCTGATGGAATATGTGAAGGGAAAAGAGATTCTGGTTGTTACACTGTTGATCGGTTTATACAAGCTCTCAAGGTCTGGGTGTACACAACTCTGTCGGAATTGGGTGCTAATTATGGTAATCCCATACCAAACATACCGTCTCCACCGATACTGGCCTACATGGGTGGCAAAGGACGCATATGCTTTAAAGATGCTATTTGCAGACAGGTATTTACTTCAATCCTTTACTACCATAATTAAGTCGTCTGGAAAGTCTTCCTACTGAAAGAATTACCAGACGACTTATATTAAGTCGTCTAGAAAGTCTTCCAGCTGGATAACTTTCCAGTCGACTTTCCAGACGACTTAAATATAAGTTATCTAGGAAGATTTTTCTTTCCATCTTTTTTAATCCGTCAAATATCTAAGTTCATATCCTATATTTACTGCAGACTACAGTGATAAACTTTGTTGAGAAGTACATTGGTGAAATATTCCAAAATGAGACTCTGATGCTGAGGACCTTGCCACGGAGAACATAATTAAAGTCATGTTTAATTAGAGACTGTGGAAGTGGACCAAGATTTCTGGGAAGTCACGGGTACTTGGGTCAATACAAAGCTGGCGGTTGTGAGTCCATCGAAGAAAGCGATAGTTATGGTGAAGGAAGAGAGTCCAAGACCTCGGAAGAAAGCTCGTAAAGAGCCTAGAAAAGGGGTACCTGCAGAGGCTAGTGAAGGGGCACCTACAGAGGTTAATGAAGGAGCACCTGTAGAGGAGAGTGAAGGAAGTTTGCATAGGCTAGTGAAGAGGTTCCCACAGAGGCTCCTTCAGAGGTGACTACGACTTTCCTTGAGATGACCAAAGAAGATATTGAAAGAAATTTCAAGGACATAGTTGATGCCAGGAGGGAAGGGTTTGGGACGTGCCTTAAGGAGATTAGGCATCTGCCAGAAAGGGTGGAAGCAGTGGAGAAGAAGGTTGGTATCACCAAAAAAGGAAAGGGACATCATCTCAACACACTACATCTCAACCTAAAGGGACATCCTCTCCCGAACCAGGGGTTAGTAAAGAAGCCTCTCCCGGGGTTAGTCAAAGTGTTGATGGTGGTGCGGCCACCATTGGACCAAATCCAACCTCAGACCAAATCAGCAGCCAAGTAGACCAACCAGACACAGCCATACCTCAAGACAAACACAACAAGATCAAAGAAACCAAGGAACCAAAGGACGAAACTTGCCTGAGTGAGATACATAAGCTGATGGACGAGTTGGAGCGAGTGGACCCGTATGTAGCCGACTGGATAAGTGGAGAAGAGGAGCTGGAACAGAATGCAGCTCAGAGTGATTCTGAGTTTGCAAATCAAACTAGAGACTCAACTTGGCGTGAAGAACATTGTGATCAAGAGAAACATTAGGTGGATCAGCTTCAACAGACGGATGGATGGACTGGCCAACTTCCGCATGGTTTGATCTTCTCAACTGGACCTATGACAAGATCAAGAACCAAAGCTCAGAGACATGCTATACTGGCTCTGTTTGATCACGTGAGACAAGAGGAGGATTTAGCCAAGAATGAAGACAAACCACCTTGTTGGTTCAACTTGATTTCGATTTGTACTTTAATTAAACTAGTAAACCGAAGACAATTAGATTTAGGATTTCAATTTCGGTAAAACAATTTCGAGTGGGATTAGGATTAGGAATTCGATTGGGAATAAGATTAGGCTTAACCAACTTGGTTTAGGATTAGGGATAGGACGTTTTTTCTATTTTCATCCAATCAATACACAAAAACTTTTCAGCAAACTGCTTGCCTTCTTACTACTTTCTCTGTTCAGCTAAAGGAACATTGATCTTCATCTAAAGGAAGGAATTCCTTGTGATTCATCATCGACAATACAGGGTAATCATGTGTCTTTGAGTAGCAACATATCTCTAAGGTAATCCCATCGCCAAGGAGAGAATTTCCTCAACAGATCCGAGTGCTAGTAGCCTCTAGATTGACCCTCTATCAATCCCCTTCAAGTGATCCTGGAAGAACAGCCTATCCAGGCCGCACCAAGTGGTATCAGATCAACTTGAAGGTTAGGGTTCGTGTTTGTCTACTCAGATCTATCATTCCATCAAACACTTTCTTCTCTTTCTATCTTTTGTAAGCTGAACCGGGCAACCCCTGAAAAAAATCAAAGAAAAGTGAGATCTAAAAACAGAAAGAGATCGGCCAAATAAAAAAAAGAAATGAGAAGAAAAGAACAAAGAGCTGAGGAGAAATCCAGCTGGGGTGGTAATGCGGTTTGACAACTAAAATCTTTCAATCTGTCTATCTAAATCACTTGGGATAAGTTTCTAGAGCTTAGGTGTTAGAACTTTGAATCTTAACTGAAGTCTTGAGAAAGGCAGAGACTTAGCAGCTAAAACTGAGTGAGAGAGATTTTCTTCCTATTTGCTTTCTAACTTGTTTTACAGGTTACAATGGCTGAAAGAAGAGATGGAGAGGACGTGGGTGAACCTGTTGCCCCACAAATCCGACTTGACCAACTGCATTTTGAAGCTATGATAGCTGAGATAACCAGGAGAATGGAGAGAACTAACCGAGCTAACATTGACTTACCTGGTAATCATCATGCTGCAGGTGTTGGTGCTGGATGAGCTAGGATGAGACCAATGAGAGGTGCTCGTGCAGTGGAAGAAGAGGAACAACTTGAGTAAGCAGAAGAGAGTGAAGGAGACTCATTGGATGGACAACAACCTAGGCACCACAAGAGACGTGTGCAGGCTGATGACAACCTTGGCAGCCTCAAGTTGTGGATACCACCATTCCATGGCAAGAATGATCCTGACGCCTACTTGGAATGGGAAAAGAAGATAGAGTTGGTCTTTAGTTGCCAACATTACATTAAGGAGAGGAAGGTCAAGTTAAAAGCAACTGAATTCTGTGGTTATGCTATAAACTGGTGGGAGCAGATTGCAACAACAAGGAGGCGCAATGGGGAACCTCAAATCACTTCCTAGTTTGAGATGAAAACTTTGATGAAGAAGAGGTTTGTTCCTGCTCACTATGGACGAGACCTTCACCAGAGATTGAGAAGACTTTCTCAAGGGACAAAGAGTATAGAGGACTATCACCAAGAGTTGGAGACACTTATCATGAAGGGTGAAGTGGTTGAGGATGCTGAATCAACTATGGCTAGGTTCCAGGGATGACTCAACAGAGATATTCAAGATAGGCTGGAGTTACAAGACTATGAGGACATGGACGAGTTGTTGCACAAAGCCATTATGATTGAGCAACAAAACAAAAGGAGAAGCACCACCAAGTCTCAATTCGGGTCTGCTTCTAAACCATACTACTCAAGGGATGATAAGTCCTTTGTTAAGCAAAAAGAAGGAACCTCAGCAGTAGGTTCCACGCATGAAGAAAAGGGCAAAGGACCAGAAACACCTACTAGGTCCAGAAATGTCAAGTGCTTCAAGTGTCATGGCTTTGGACACTATGCTAATGAGTGTACCAACAAGAAGATCAAGATCATGCTCGAGAATGGAGAAGTCGTTTCGGAGGATGAAGATGAGCTATCTAAAGAGGACGTGGACTACCCTGTCAAAGGAGAGTTGCTAGTCACCAGGAGGACTCTCAATGTTCAACCAAAGGAAAAAGAACATGAACGGAGAGAGAACTTGTTTCATACCAGATGTTTAGTCCTAGACAAGGTGTGTAGCTTGATCATTGATGGAGGAAGCTGCACAAACGTGGCAAATGAGACACTGGTAAACAAGTTGGGCCTTACTGTCCGCAATCATCCAAAGCCATACACACTCCTATGGCTAAGTAAAGAAGGTGAAATGTGTGTCACTAAACAAGTGAAGGTGCCCCTGACCATTGGGAGATACAAGGATGAGATCATTTGTGATGTTCTACCTATGGAAGCTAGTCACATCTTGCTTGGCCGACCATGGCAATATGACAAGAGGGCAGTACATGATGGTTACACGAATAGACATTCCTTGGTTCACAAGGAAAAACACATCACTCTAGTCCCATTGACTCCACAAGAAGTGCATCAAGATCAGGTGCAACTTATGCTGAGAAGAGAAGAAGCTAAGGCCACAGTCCCAACTTCACTTAAGGAGGACACGGCCAAGGTAAGTACTCACAACCTTTTTGCTTCTTCTAAAGATGTCAAGGGGGCGTTGAACACTCAACAGCCCATGATTATGGTTGTGTTTAAGGAGTTACTAACCACTGTTGCTAACCATGAACCAATTATAACAAAAGAGAGAGTCTTTTGCAGATGTATAGTGATATCTTTCCAGAGGATAATCCAATTGGTTTGCCACCCATCAGAGGTATTGAGCATAAAATTGACTTTGTACCAGGAGCCTCACTTCCAAATCGTCCAGCATACATGACCAATCCTATTGAGACCAAGGAGCTCCAGAAACAAGTCAATGATCTCTTGGAGAAAGGCCACATCAGGGAAAGCATGAGTCATTTGGATGTACCTGTTCTACTGGTACCCAAGAAGGATGGAAGCTGGCGCATGTGTGTGGATTGCAGAGCCATCAACAACATCACAGTTAAGTATAAACACCCAATCCCTCGCTTAGATAATATGTTAGATGAGTTACATGGTTCATGTGTCTTTTCTAAAATTGATTTAAAGTGGTTACCACCAGATTAGAATGAAAGAAGGAGATGAGTGGAAAACTGCCTTTAAGACTAAGTTAGGATTCTATGAGTGGCTTCTTATGCCGTTTGTTCTTACTAATGCACCTAGCACTTTCATGAGGGTAATGAACCATGTCTTGAGAGCTCTTATAAGTCGATTTGTGGTTGTGTACTTTGATGATATCCTGATTTACAGTAAGACCATGAAAGAACATGTTGAGCACTTGAGACATGTCTTAGATGTGCTTAGGAAAGAGAATCTGTATGCTAACTACAAGAAATGCTCTTTTGGATTAGATAACCTTGTCTTTCTAGGTTTTTTGTGACATCACATGGCATAAAGGTTGATGAAGAGAAGGTGAAGGCTATCAAGGAGTGGCTGACTCCTAAAACCATTGGGGAAGTTAGAAGTTTTCATGGACTTGCTGGCTTCTACAAGAGATTTGTGAAAGACTTCAGTACAATTGCTGCCACACTCACTGAAATCATCAAGAAGATTTTGAGATTCACTTGGGGACAAGCTCACGAAGATGCATTCCAGCTACTGAAAGGGAAGTTAACTAGTGTTCTTTTACTTGTACTCCCTGACTTTCTTAAGACTTTTGAGATAAGTGTGATGCATCTGGAGTGGGAATTGGAGCTGTGCTGATGCAAGAGAGGAGGCCTATAGCTTACCTGAGTGAGAAGCTTGGAGGCGCCACATTGAACTACCCAACCTATGACAAGGAGCTGTATGCCTTGGTGAGAGCACTTTAGACGTGTCAGCATTACCTTTGGCCTAAAGAATTTGTGATCCATACAGATCATGAATCTCTTAAGCATCTCAAAGGGCAACATAAACTGAACAAGAGACATGCCTGGTGGGTTGAGTTCATAGAGACATTCCCTTATGTCATCCAGTACAAGCAAGGTAAGGAGAATGTAGTAGCTGATGCACTCTCAAGAAGGTATGTTCTTTTATCTATAATGGAAACAAAGCTTTGGGATTTGAACACCATAAGTCTTGTTATGCTGATGATCCAGAGTTTCAGGAAGCTTTTAGAGACACTGAAAAACATGCTAGTGGAAAGTTCTATCAAGTGAAAGGTTTTCTTATCTATGATAACCGCTTGTGTGTACCTTGTGGTTCTTTGAGAGAACTATATGTTAGTGAAGCTCATGGATGAGGATTGATGGGTCATTTTGGCGTAGCTAAGACACTGTCTACCTTACAGGAACACTTATATTGGCCTAACATGAAGAAATAAGTGGAGAAGGTGTGCTCAAGATGTGTCGTGTGCAAGTAAGCCAAGTCCAAGGTTCAACCAACAGGTTTGTACACTCCACTCCCTATTCCTATAGACTTTGTTTTGGGACTGCCTAGAACTAGAAAGGGTAGAGATATCATCTTTGTGGTGGTTGATAGGTTTTCTAGGATGACACATATCATACCTTGCCATAAAACTAATGATGCATCTTTAGTGGCTGATCTATTCTTTAGAGAAGTTTTTAGATTGCATGGAATGCCCAGGACTATAGTTTCTGATACAGACTCTAAGTTCCTTAGCTATTTATGGAAAAAATTGTGGGGGAAATTAGGAACTAGATTGCTATTTTCAACTACTTGTCAACCACAAACTGATGGGCAAACTGAAACTGTCAATAGAACCTTGTCTACTCTCTTGCGTGCTATCATCAAAAAGAACATTAGGGCTTGGGAAGATTGTTTGCCTCATGTAGATTTTGCATACAATAGGTCAATGCATTCATCCACTAAGCTCACTCCTTTTCAAGTCGTCTATGGATTCAATCCATAGTCTCCATTATACTTGTTTGATTTACCTTTGAAAGAACAGACTAACCTTGATGGTCAGAAGAAGGTCGAGTTTGTTAAATCTTTTCATGAACATGTCAAGATAAACATAGAGGACCACACCAAAATGTATGCAAGAAAGAAGAACAAAGGCAGGAGAGAACTGGTGTTGGAACCATGTTACCTCGTGGATTCACCTTAGGAAGGACATATTTCCTAATGAGAGGAACTCCAAGCTGATGCCAAGGACAGATGGTCCATGCAAAGTGCTCAAGAGAATCAACAACAATGCTTACCAAATTGATCTTCAAGGTAAGTACACCATTAGCTCAACGTTCAATGTTTCTGACTTGATGCCTTTTGTTGCAGATGAATCGGATTTGAGGTCAAATCCTTTTAAAGGAGGAGGGGATGGTGCGGCCACCATTGGATAAAATGCAACCTCAGACCAAACCAGCAGCCAAGTAGACTAACCAGACGCAGCCATACCTCAAGACAAACACAACAGGAGAAAAGAAACCAAGGAACCAAAGGAGGAACCTTACCTGGGTGAGATACAGAAGCTGATGGACGAGTTGAGCGAGTAGACCCGTATGTAGCCGACTTGACGAGTGAAGAATATGAGCTTGACCAGAATGCAGCTCAAAGTGATTCTAAGTTTGCAAATAAAATTGGACGCTCAAATTGGCATGACGAACATTGTGATCAAGAGAAACATCAGGTGGATCAGCTTCAACAGCCGGATAGAAGGACTGGAAAACTTCAGGACGGTTTGATCTTCTCAACTGGACCTATGAAAAGATCAAGAACCAAAGTTCAGAGACAAGCTCTACTAGCTCTGTTTGATGACGTGAGACAAGAGGAGGAGTTAGCCAAGAATGAAGACAAACCAGCTTGTTGGTTCAACTCGATTTCGATTTATACTTAAATTAAACTAGTAAACCAAAGAAAATTAGATTTAGGATTTCAATTCGGGTAAACCAATTTTGAGTGGGATTAGGATTAGGAATTCGATTAGGAATATGATTAGACTAAACCAAGTGGGATTAGGATTAGGAATTCGATTAGGAATAGGATTAGACTAAACCAACTTGGTTTAGGATTAGGGCTATGGCATTTTTTTCTATTTAATAGGCGCCGCTGGGAAGTTGTTTTTCATTCAATCAATACACAAAAACTTTTCAGCAAACTGCTTGCCTTGTTACTGCTTTCTGTGTTCAGTTAAAGGAACATCGATCTTCATATAAAGGAAGGAATTCCTTGTGATCCATCATCTACAATAAAGGGTAATCATGTGTCTTTGATTAGCAACACATCTCTAAGGCAATCCCATCACCAAGGAGAGAATTTCATCAACAGATCCGAGTGCTAGTAGCCTCTAGATCGACCCTCTATCAATCCCCTTCAAGTGATCCGGGAAGAACAGCCTATCCAGGCCGCACCAAATGGGGAGAAGGATAAATCTCAAGATGTGTCCGCATTTGGGAGCCTTGTTCTATTGGCCAAATATAAACCCACTCCAGCAGATATACAACATGAGGATGCTAGATATGAGGAAAAGAGAGAAGCTGCTTTGGCACTTGTTCGTGCAAAGAGTGATCGAACAAGGAAACTTGCTGCCTCACAACAATCTCCTTATACGGAAAACAACACGGCCAAAGTGATCATTCCAAACAAAAAGCAAGGTCCAGGCTATAATCCCTTTTCACCAATTGACAAGAACAAGTTGAAGGAGCTCGCCGATTGGTTGAAAACTGATCCGTAAGTGATTGCTTTTCCCATAATAGCTTGCTTTAGTCTACAAAAATTGATTGCTTTTCAACATTTTGTATTCGCAGTTATTATAGAACACCTCTCAACAAGAAACCACGTACAAGTCTAACTTGGTGGTATAAGGTCCTCCGGACCTCTTTATCTTGGCTGGAGGATTGTGTAAATTTTCTGCTATGACAAAATTGATTACTAGATGACTTACTCATATCCTTGTAGACGACTTAGTGATAAGTCGTCTGGTAAGTCTTCTACGTAGAAGCCTTACCAGACGACTTACTGGTAAGTCGTCTGATATTTTCTGACTTGTATTATTTTATATGCAGCATATGGATGCTTGGATTAATGAGCTGAAGAAGAGGTATGTGGAGACGCCACAACATTTCGGGAGGGAGAGAATGTGCTTCCTTGATCATATCTTTGTTCAGCAATGGAGATTCAACTACAAGGATTTTAAGGACTCGGAGCCCAATGTCTACGGTTTAGGAAGAAGACTCCTTGGTGGGGTATGGAATTATTACTCAGGTGCTTTACCATCATTTTGCCAATCAAACAAGATGTGGGGGACGGATATTGATGATATCTATGCGCCAGTGAACCACAACGACACTCATTGGATTGCTATGTGGATATCGATCCCTAAGAGGCACATAGTCGTTTGGGACAGCATTCGTTCTGTATCTCCCTAGAAAAACTGGATGTGATAATGGAGCCTTTTCTCCACAAGGTCCCTTATCTGCTTTTTGAGTGCGCTTCCATCGAACAACGTGACCGGTTATCCCTGGAGCCTTTCACAAATGAGAGACCAACCAATATCCATCAGGCCCGAGCTGGTGATTGTGGTGTGTACACTCTGAGGTACATTGAATGTCATGCTCTTGGTATGCCATTTAATAAAAAAGACTTTGCTAAGGCCAACGGGAAGGCTATGAGAGATAAGATGGCAGTGGATATATTTAAAGAGCTTCCTCGCCAGCATGAGAAGGAAAAGAAAGACAATGTTGAAAACCTGGGAATGTATGATGTATGATAGGCTAGGACTTGATTTGTATGTTTTGTAACCTGATGTGTATTTGAACATGATTTGTAATCTATCTGTATTTTTATGGAAGTTAAGTTTATTGGAAAGTAGACGACTTAACCAAAAGTCGTCTGGAAAGTGGACGACTTAACTATAAGACCTTCTTAAATTTGTTAATACTGGTAGTGCAATTTGACAAAGAAGTTGACCCAGATAAGTTCATAAAACAAATTATTAATACACACAAATTCTTAATACATAGACTCAACACAAATTCTTAATACATAGACAAACTTTAAGGTCTTCTGGAAGACTTACTTGAAGGTCTTCTGGAGGACAAACACTAGACGACTAACTTGAAGGTCTTGTGGAAGAATAAACCCTGGACGACTAACTTTAAGGTCTTCGAGACGAATTACTTGAAAGTCTTCTGGAAGAATAAACACTAGACGACTAACTCGAAGGTCTTCTGAAAGACTAAACACTAGAAGACTTACTTATAGGTTACTAGAAGGTCGTCCACGTCATTTCTTACATTGTGGTTTTGTATGACCAGTTTCCTTGCACTTTGAGCATCTATAAAACTTGTATTGCTTCAGGGGTTTGCGTCCTCTCATCCTGGATAGCTCCAACCAAAATTGCCATCTTGATTTCTTCTGTCTCCCCGGACCACGCTTTACATCCGGAGGAAAGCATGTGCGTTCCTCAACTTGCTGTCCAACACAAGGATATATATTCTCTGAGTATCATGCAAACAAAAAATCCTTTGAGTACACTGGACATATAAGTGTGGAGATATGCAAACCAACATATGTTCCAGCAGCTATAGCATGAGAGAAAGGTATTTTCTCCACTGCATAGACACCACAATCACATTTTCCATGTTCCAAATCAACCACACATTCCATTTTGCCACTTTTCACAAAGAATCGCCATCCATCAATTTGTTGGACCCTCATCGTCTCCGCTATCTCCGATCGAACAACAAGCAAGAATTCAACACCGGGACTATGGTGAGTTGGGAGACTCAAAGCATCATCTCTCCTTTTCCAAAACCACTTTCCTAGCTTCTCCCATATGAACTCCAACAGGAAATGAATCGGAAATCCTCTAGCTCGCTTCAATGCAGAATTAATAGATTCAGCGATGTTTCTTGTTTTTATGTTGTACATGTCCCCATGCAATAAACCCTTGACCATAGGCTGACTTCCACATTCTCCAAATACGTTGCAAGGTCCGGGTTTTCACTCCGTATCTCAGCCATGTACCGGTTAAAATCTGAAACCGTATGAGCATAAGAAGCAGCTTTCACCAAGTACAAGAGATGTTTCCCTTTATACTTTTTGACAATGTTATCTTGAAGGGGATAATAACATATTCCTCGGATTGCCCATGGAAACACCTTATCACACGTACTTTTAATGGCTGTGTGCGGTCAGAGACTATCACCAGAGGCTGCTCATCAGATACACAACTAGCCAATTTTGTGAAAAACCATTCCCAAGAAGGTTCATCTTCAGCATCTACGATCTTAAAAACCAATGGAAATATCTGAAAATTCCCATCTTGTGCGGCTGCAAGTAACATAACCCCTCCATACTTCTCACTTAGGTGAGTCTCATCCACCACAATGACCCTTCTCTGATACTTAAAACCTTTGATAGAAGCTCCAAAGGAGAGAAATATATACTTCTATTGATAGAATCAAGTTCTGTAGCCGTGATAGAATCGGTATTTGCTAAGGAGATTTGCTCGAGATATGATGGCAGACACGAATACCCATCTTCTGCTGATCCTCTCACCAATGTTTGTGCATATAACAGTGCTTTGTATGAAGTGGTGTAATCAAGCTTCATGCCAAACATGTTCTTCATTGCATCAGTGATATGCTTCAGATTCAACCGATCAATGACTCTAACACGATCAATGAAAAGCCTTCCAACATACTTCTGAGTACATTGTCTCCGCTGAGCGATTCGGTCTCCCACTGAGTATTTATGTGTTTCCACATAGTTTTTTTATCCAAAACGTGTTTGTCCCATGTTTCACACTCGCTCTGACCTTCCATCCACAACCACTAACCCGACATGTTGTCACAAAGGGAGTTTTCGTTTTTGTTGACTTGTATATTCTGAAGGAGAACTTACGCCTCACTGCTGTCAACCGCAGCTCTGAAAGCAGTGCATCCTTGCTAAGAAAACTCTGGTTGACATAGATATTGTTACCATTCGATCTTTCTCCTTCAATAGCATATGTCATTTTGAATTCTTCAAAACACATATCATCATCTTCTTCCTCATCCTCATCTTTAACCTTTCAATAGACACTGTAATCCTCACCATTATCGTCCGCTTCAGAAACAATAGAGATATCAGCATCCTTCTCCCCCATCATCCTCCTCCCCATCATCCTCCTTCCCATCATGATTTTAATTGATTGTCATCTTCAACCAAATCATCATCATCATCATCTTCAAGACATTCATCAGCTTCATCAACTTCATCATCTTCATCACCTTCTTCCCTTTCCTATGAAAATGTTTCCACCTTGCTACAGCTTGATACACAAAGCCGTACTCCATGCGTTTTGGTTATCTCGAGAAAGTTTCGAACTTGTCTATCACTTGTAACATGAATAGGAGGGGTGTCTAGAGCCTGCATCATTTCTGCTGGTAATGAGTATGTTATCTACACAGATTCTATGCTCATATCCAGGTTATAATCTTCTTGAGCCATTGCAACAAGTTCAGCATGTGTCAAACCTTCACTCAACAAAAATATTCTCGCTCCATTGAAATTATCAACAACAAAATCCTAATAGCAATCTTTCAACAATCATTCTCCATACACTGCATGTAACTTACACAACAGTTGTAAAGATTCAAAATAAAACACATTAGTAAACATAGAGAAAATGAAAGTTTACTAAAAATTGACGCAGACGACTTACGATTAAGTCGTCTGGAACACATAGACGACTTAATGGTAAGTCGTCCAAACATGTCATTTTTCCGAATTAAACATGTCCTGGATGACATTCAAGTAACTCGTCTGACTGGACGACCTCCAAGTAAGTCGTTTGTGAAAAGTTAAATATTTAAGTTTTATTTGCCAATTGCAAAAGTAACCTGAGAAGACTTACAAATAAGTCGTCTAGCTTTAAGAAAATATTGAAATTTTTGCTTTCCTAGAGACGACTTACTTGTAAGTCATCCAGGAAAAGTCAAATATATGACACAATTCGGTCTAATGCAAAACTAACTCGTTTATCCTAGACGACTTACTGGTAAGTCGTGTAGGGTATTCTCTAGATTTTTTTTCTTAACAAACAAAGCTGGAAGACTTACAGTAAGTCCTCCGTTTGACCAGAAGACTTACGGGTAAGTCTTCTACAGCCAGACGACTTACGGGTAAGTCTTCGACGCAAACAAATCTGGAAAAAAATCAATTTCATACCTTAAACTAGTGAGATGACTTCCTTAGCACACATTGTCTTCTCCAACCACCCAGAACTTCAAACGAAAGTTACCCACGAAGAATATTATGCTTGAATGCCTCTACCAACCATAAAAGTTTTTGATTCAAAAGCTTGAGTTTTTTGGATGAATATGGAGAAGTGAAAGAGATGTTGTTTTTAGTTCATAACAACTGGGAAAAAGAGAGTGTAAATCAATTTTATTGGTTGTTTGGTGGTTGGGGTATTGATGACAATGACAATCTTGTAAATACTTGAAGATGATGAGGTCGAGTGAGTAAAAAATCCATTTTCGAAAAAAATTTAATGCCATTTTCGTAAATAATGTGAACATGTGGGTTGAAGAAGGAAAAAAGAAAAGTAAAAAAAAAAGAGATTAGTATTGTGTTTGACTTTGAGTTTGAGTCAAATTTACAAAAAAAACAATTTATTTTATTTACGTAGGTATTATAAAAAACAATGGATCGATTTGTGTTAAAAGGAAAATCTCCACCACCTAGGATCTATTTGGACGATTTTAACTGTGATCCAGCTAAGCGAAAACGAATTAAAGATTATAATACAAATCAAATAGATAAGGTACAACACAATTATTTGACTAGAGGACCTTGTCAACCTCGCAGTCATACTTTTCAACAAAAATCAATAGGGAATGTACGACGACGTTTTAATCCACAATGGTTTGACCAGTATCCTGACTAGTTAGAGTATAGTGTTAAACAAGAAAATGCTTTTTCCTTGTTTTATTACTTGTTAGAGTTCAAGATGGAAAACAAGATGGGAGTGATACTTTTGTATCAAAGGGTTTTTTCTAGCTGGAATAAGCCTGATAGTTTCAGTAAGCATGTGGGAGATCATACTAGTTTTCACAATGATACTAAAATAAATGTGAGATTTGATGAGAAAAGGTCAGTCTATCAAACATGCATTACATAATCAAACCACTGCGTAAAGAAGGGAGAAAGAGTATGAATGAGTTTATCATTTCAACATAATTGCCCGAGCACCAACAAAGTGACATGTTTTGTATTATTGGTGTATTTCTACTACGCATGTGAGATTTTCAAGACCAGTGTGATGGGTTTAAGTTTAGTCTTAAACTCACTTTGGTGTCTGGATTATGTGGGTTCTTTCCTGGCTTCTTTCGATGTTGACCTTATTGGTCCTCGACTTTGAAATATGTGATGGCTTAAATGACTTTCTTAGGTCGAGGAACCAAGTATCTCTCCAAGATAAAACCCGAAAGATAATGACCAAAATTTTAGATTTCTTTTATAGCTTGCTATTATCCATGTGCCAGATGTTCGACAACCTAATTCTATGGGAGGCGAATATTAGAAGTTCTTTTACAACATATTGTGTGTCTGTTGGGCCAGTCGACATACATATTGTTAAGTCAAGTACTTTTCATTTTAGGTCGAGCTTTCAGGTGTATTTTAAGTCTATGGTCGCTTTATTGTGGGTTACCAAGATGGAACTTTCGTCAAGGATGATTTTCTGACATATCATGGTTTTACTGGCTTTTCAACATGATATAGGTCCGCTTTTAGATTCATATATATGTTGCAGTCAAACTCCGTCATGGCAAAATCGGCTAAAATCTTCTGAGAAATTGAGGCTTAAACAGGTGTGAGCTAAAAATGTCAAAGAAGCTATATAGCATAAGCCAAAACAGTTTACATAAGCATACACACACAAAATTTGTATATTTCATCCCGGACCAAGAATAAAAGAATATCTATCGAAGCATGAAAATGTCAGAAAAAATTCTTGTGGATAGTTTTTGCGATAAATAAAGAGTTTTACGAAACAATCTTTCATCGAACAAAATTCGGGAAGTTTCTGCAGTAAAATTCATAGTATAATCTATGAGATAATCTGCTGTAACACAACTTTCCAAAAATACTTACAGAAAAGCTCTTGTAAAGCAAAAACAAAATAGTTCAAAAAAAAACACAAGGCTACGAACATTGCGGAGAGGCTGAGACCATACTCTCCTGTCAACACTGCCATGCGGCGACGAAGACGTACTCCCTATGCATGTCGCCATTAGGTTTAAAACAACATCTTCTTCGCCACATCACCAGCAGGCGACCACGCTTGTTCCTCATCTTTTCTCCAGCAGGCAACCACGCATCGTCGCCAGCAGCAGACCACCACCTTGTCACCAGCAAGGCGACCACAGCCATGTCGCCAGCAGGTGACCACCTCCTCGTCACCAGCAGGCGACCACCTCCTCGTCGCCAGCAGGCGACCACTCCTTCTTTTCAGCAGGCGACCACCCCTCCTCTTCAGCAGGCGACCACGCTTCTTCCTCGCCTCATCGCCAGCAGGCGACCATGCCTCGTCAACAGCAGACGACCACGCCTTGTCGCCATCAGGCGACCACGCCTCCTCTCTGCCCCTCACTGCCAGAAGGAAACCATGCTTCTTCCTTTCCTCATCCCCACCAGGCGAAAACGCCTCCACGCGTTATCGCCAGCAGGCGACCACGCCTCTTCGCCAATAGGCTACCATGCATCTCCTCTCTTCTTCTCGTCGCCAGAAGGCGACCATGACGCCTCCACTCGTCTTGCCCTAACGGTTCGTCCCTTTCAGTCTTGACCAAACTTGTCTCTTATTTCGTCTCGAGTTACCATTGAATTTTAATGATAAAATTAGCAAAGATGTGTTTGCTCGTAATAGTTCAAATTAGTCGTATAAAACGATAACGGTTATCTCGACACCATTATTATCTCGACTATACTATTGGTTTTTACTATCTCATGAGGCTAACAATATAGGCACCAGCATCATATGGAAGGTGATTTCTCCGGAAAAAAAAAAGTTTTAAGTCAAAATAGGCCGAGAAGGTCTAAAACGCGGCAAAACCCACTTACAATTTTAGACAAGAATGAACCCAAACTACAATGAAGTTTCGTAGAAAGTAAATGGAAAAGAACATAAATATCTATTTTCCAGGATAATCATGAAGATCGAGAGGATACGGAAGATTTCTGCAAAGAGATATACTCGAATCAGGGGTAGGTTGAAAAGGAAAGACAGATGATCTTGGAGGCATATATAAGAGAAACCAAAGCGAGGAACGCAAGGGTCGATTTTTAGCTCTTACAACTCTCTGCATTTAAAAATCCTAGGCTATATTCTCGACAATCTTGGTTTCTATGAATGGCACTCGATTACAAGACAAACTTTCACATGCAGTTCTATCTCTTATTCCACTCATTTATTTGAAGTACGTTCAGCTTAATCCTTAGAAGGGGTACGTAGGCAGCCTTCCATAAGGTTCGGTCCGAAATAAAACAAAACCTTTTTTGAATCCTTTGTCGTCTTATGTTATCGAGCTGCGACTCAACTAGGTCTAAGGTTTTTGGAGGGTAGAACTAGGGAACTCGTCGATAGCTCTTGCGGCTAAATATTTTATAACCTTTTTTATTGATCGCAAAGTTCTTACGCGGATTCAAAATTAAAGATCTAATCTTTCTAAGTTCATTTTGTAATCTTTCTATATTTTCCGCATTAATTTGTTCACTTGTCATTGTCTGTCGCAGAGAATCCGAACCTCAAGGAAAGTAGGGTTTTATTTGTTTTCCTCCGACTACGGAAGCAGGGGGCAGATTACTCTAACCCACAGCTGAAAAATGCTTGATCAAAACAATGATTGGAAATATGAAAGACAAACTCGCAGCTAACAACAACGATGGTAAAATAACTCCAGAAGTGACTGCTCCTATGGCCAACGCTTAGCAAATGCCACAGTGCTCGAGAAAATCAAAAACCTAGTCGCAAACCTTTCACCAAAAAAGAGCAACGAAACGAGCTTGCGATATCTCTGTCTAAACAGGAAGGGAAACAATAAAACCTATCCCACCCCGTAAGATTCATCTCATTACCGAGTTGGAGAAATCTCAACACGTAAAGGTCTCGACCGAAAGGCGTTTTTTAAAATGTTTTGGAAAAATAAATCTTGCTCTTTCCAAAACCGCGGAAAGACTCTAGATTGCTCGTGGAAAACGGAAGCACAGAAAATCAGATACACAGTCCCCATACTATACATCTTCCGTATATCTTCGGAGAAACAAAGTTGATTTTTATAAAACCATTCGAAACCTAAAACGGCTGACTAAGACTAAGAAAAGAAAAACGGGAGATTGTATCCCTCACAGCTAAAATGTTTTCTGAAACCTAAGATTTTGGAAAAATGCAAACGTAGCTTCTGTAGCAACATATTCAGCGAATTCTCAGTATTTGTCTACAAGCTTACTTCATGAAAACTACTCAAAACTCTGTTGGATCAATCTTACGGAAACGAGAAAATTTCTGATTAAGTTTAGTCGCGATAATTAAGCTCATCACAGCCAGAGTCTCTGATACTAAAATCCAGAAACTAAATTTGCGGAACAGTCGCAAACGTGACTAAGCATGTTAACAGAATAACTTTCATGAAATTAAACTCTACAATATTTTACAAAAAGGCTTTCATAAAATTATAATAATAAAGTTTTGCTCATGACTTCCGTAAAATTAAGTTCTACAACATTTTACGAAACAACTTTTGAAAATTAAACTCATAAAATTTTGCGGAATAACTTTTGTAAATTAAGCTCGACAACATTTTACGTAACAGCTTTCGTAAAATTGAACACAACAATATATTACAGAACATCGTTCGTAAAATTACACGAGATAGTATTTTATGACACAACTTTCATAGAATAAATTTGACAATACTTATGACACGAGTCGCGTAAATACAAAAACCGTACAAAAAGTCTCTCGGAGAAGGAAAGAGATGGGGTGAGACCTGAGAAGGGCGAGACCTGAGAAGGGCGAGATCTGAGAAGGGCGAGACCTGAGAAGGGCGAGATCTGAGAAGGGCAAGAGCTGAGAAGTGAACTTCACTCATCATCCTTTATCCATGATCTCACCGTCCTCTCTCTCCGACATCATCGCCCATGACCTCCCACAAAGCCTCATTGACCTACGAGTCTTCCTAATCGCCATTGACATCTCCTGGTAGACCTTGGATATTTATATTCTCCAAAAGTCTTTTCACAAGATACTTATAAGTTTTCATAAATCCGACAATACGAAGATTGAAACCTAGATCAGAAAATATGGACCGACGAACCAAAACTGCAACACTTGCTTCAGCCTAAATGCAGCCTGGAAAGTAGATAAATCCATGAAGAATCAATAATCTTACCATCCATAAAGGGTGGACATACACGAGGAGAAGGAGGGAAAACACGAAAGCAAAACAGAGAATAGGCAAACCCAAATCTCTGAAAAACTAAGGTATGTTCGACATGGAAATTTTTGAAATCAGACTTGGAACTTTCGTGAGAAAGTACTAAGAAATAAAAACGCTTTGAGATTGCCCAAAACTTTAAGGAGATTAGAATATAGGTTGATAGTCTAGCGAACTAAGTCTTGCGCGATTTTGCATATGTTGATCTATTTTTCTTTAACTTTTCAGACAGATCTCGCAAACTGATCTAAACACTCGTAAAATCGAGAAACAATCGCCACACATTCAAGGATACGCACCTCGCTTCCTAAATAAATAACGAATTCGAGATTCAAACGTCGTCTTAAATCTGTCTCATTCCTAGCAATTTTCTTAAAACCGACATATTCCATGTAATCAACCTGAAGACAATCAAAGATCACAATACCAAATTCGTCTTTAAATCGACCCAGACTGTCGATCATCTCAATTCCTGAAAGAAAAACGTTCATAACCCTTCAAAAAATTTGTTTATGTGTTATCCTTTGTAAGAAGCAGCGAAAACAACAAAGGGGACTCTTTCTCCCCGCTCTTGGACTAGATCTACCGCTGACTAACCGATTCATTCTGCTCAAGAAATGAATATGTCATGAGAATTCCACTCAAAACCCATGAAAATTTTCTGCGACTAGATCATAACAAAATAAAGTTCGATAAAACTCCATGAGTGACTCCAAGCAACTTTCACCAAAGATCAAAATTGAAGAGAGAACATTTCTCGTAAAATCTGTGGAAACATCGCTACTTTAACATCTCCATACATAGCATTGTTTTACTATCTTCAACAAACCGACCACCCATTACTTTTGTATAACTAATACATTTTAAACGATACAGTCTACAGGAAAAAAAGATCGTTATCATCCAAAACGACTTCAAAATATCAAAACACGAATGAGGAAAACCTAATCATCGCTCGCAAACATCACAAGTAATTTGCAAGAAACATTCTCCATTTACTTTTATGAGAAACCCCTCTTGTAAAACTTACACGAAAAATCTTTCGTATAGTCAGATCAAGTCATACAAAAAAAACTTTAGAAAATAAGCATAGTGGGTTTTATGAAGAAGTTTCGAATAGCAAAAAAATAAGTTGTATGATCCGACTATGGACAACCAATTTAAACTTTATCTCTTCGCACTACGATCTCACAGATCTCTTCCTTTAGCCATGCGGCTCACTGGCTTCTGCCTTTCACTTCCCTCGGTTACAACCAAGAAGGCAATCATCCTGCAACTGACTCCACATGGGTCTTGTATCAAGGCTTTTAGGCTTCGTCTTCCTCATACAAAGAGAAAATAATTTTCATATAACTAAAGGAAACATTATATGAAACATTCATCAAATAACTGAAACCTAATGTGGAAAATCGATTTTTACAACCATTGGCCATCCTAACACGAAAAACTCTGGCATACTTTGCCTGTCAATCTCGACCAATGCTCTTTAACCATCAGCCAATTACACCTTCCAGTAAAAGTCCGAATCAGAATTCAAGCATCCCAATTAAAGACTATTCTAAACTAAGACGACCTTAATGTTCACACGAAAGTGCCATGGTCTAATCCTTGACATACAACATCCTAGGCAGTCCGGCTGAACACAACCTTTACGCCAAGCCGAAACATTTGAGTGACCACCGTTCCATCCAATCATTTAACGGCAATACGAAAATCGGTGATTCGTCTAAAAACGCCAAGTGACAATTACATAAATAATTTGGTATAACCTAGAAGCGGGTACCATACGATACATTCTTTATAACAAGACTCAGTCCTAGCAACCAAACGGTTAACAGAAAATTTGAATTTGTCAACAATCGACCAAGTTCTATATGTTTTGCAATTCACTTTAAGCCGCAACATCTTACCTCTGAAACGCGGCATATAAGGAAACACTCGTAACAAAGCTCCTAGAGCTATACGAAACATCCTTAAAAATACACGAAGTAACTCTCAGAAGGCCAAAACTTCACAAAGCACAGCGAAGCAAGATGCTTCTTGCCAGGGTCAAATTTGCGCGACCCTTTGGTCCTAAATCCTCGATTACAATAAAAAAAATTTAACATCCAAACAAAACACCAGTTCTGGTTGCGAACATCTGCAAACAAAACAAAATGTTCCTCTGCCAAAAGGTTAAAACAAAAACCCTTGCGACAATGCAAAAATTCTTCAACCCCACGAAAGTGTCAAGCACGAAATGTGGCATATGAAAGAAAAAAATAGTCTTCAGCATCACGAGACGTAGCAGGCGCCTAAAGAACTGTTTTTTGAAAAATACCTTTCTCGATAAAACATCATCTTGGAAGACCACACAGTCATACGCACTAACATATTCTCAAATATATATATCTTTAGGGAAGAGTCAAAACGGTAACATCTACCATCATATTTGTTGCTGATCACAGCAAACTCTAAACGTCCTAAACAGACTAAGCCATCTCCTCCCACCGAGATAGCCCTCAGACATCCGACACAAGGATAATAGCGCGCTATAAAATAAATCCAAACTTTTGGTCAGCACTTCTACACGACTTCAAAATTGTCATTGGAGAGATGCTCGGTTCCCGATCAGTGCAAGTCATATAAGCCGAGATTTTACCGCAAGCTTCAATATTGAGACATAATCAAGTTGAAAACGCAACGGGTAACATAAGCCGAAACACTTATCGCAAACCCTAAACCGTTACTAGGCCTAGGTATTGCCATAAACCCAGTACACTCTCAAACATCTGAAGGCATAGTATCGAGCCTATACGAGATTCAAAAACATATTTCTTTGTCGATATTTGTGCGTTTGTGATACTTCTCAAACACAAGCCTTTAGATATTCTTATCTTAAACAACGTCAAGTATAACGATCCGCTGAACGTCATAAATGAGATGACAGCTCACATTCCTTCTCTCATCTCCGCGTATGGCTACTCTTTACATTTTTAAAAGGGACAACCCATGACTTCATAAATCCAAAACAAACAGCCTACAAGGCTAGTCTCGAGGCTGACAAAGGTCCAACATAAAATGCTATCAGCAGCAACATGCTCAGAAATTTCTAAACGACACATAACTAGACCGTAAAGGTCTCATTGGAAAACATGTCGTAAGAATCCTAACTCCAAGTGGAACTACGAAAGGCTTGATCCTTTCGACAAGGGTACATAGGCAGCCTTCGTAAGGCGCAGCCCCAATCTTATCACTTTCCATTCTTAGAAGACTGAGCTGACCACTTTCAAAAGAAACAAATGTTTTCACCAACGGACATTTTCAGCCATTGATTCAACCTAACACACCTATCAATACCTCGTAAGAAATTACACGAAAAATCTTACGAGCTGGAGGGCTAACTGTTGGGGTCAAAATTGGTCATGGAAAAATCACCGGGTAAAATCTTCCGAGAAATTTAGCCTTAAGCATGTATGAACTAGAAATTTGAAAGAAACTAGATGGCATAAGCCAAACTTGTTTGGATAAGGATACGAGAACAAAAATTTTTTATCTCATACTGCAATAAAAATATTTATACAAGGATGCAAAGATTGGAAAAACGTTTTTGTGGAAGATTTTTTGCGTTAAATGACGAATTTTACGAAATAATCTTCCGTCAAACAAAATACGGAAAGTTTTTGGGGTAAAAAATCATAGTATAATTTATGAGATTATCTTCCGTAAACAAATTTTGGAAAATTCTTACGGAAAGCTCTTCTAAAGCAAACAAAATAGTTCCAAAAGTACACGAGGTTATGAAAATCCCGGAGAGGCTGAGACCATGCTCTCACGTCCCCATTGCCATAAGGCGACGAAGACGTACTCCCTCTCCGCGTCGTCATTAAGCGGCCACATCCCCTTCATTGCCTTGTCTCCAGCAGGCGACCACGCCTCGTCGCCAGTCGGCGACCACGTGATTCAGTCTCAGAAACCTGGTTTGGCTTTGATATTGTTCAGTACCACAAATCCAGCACATTCCTTAAGGCTTCATGTAGTAAGAATGTCATAATTTCAATATCTGATTAGTACGTGCTAATCTACAATATTACACTCATTTGTTGTGTAAAATACTTCAAGATCAAGGCTATGAGATGGATGGTCAAATTTGCATCATGGATGCACCGAGATCATGTCGAGATTCAGGGATTTATCTGGAGAAGATCGGTTCACAATCATCATTAAAGCTTATGATTTGGCCTACAAGAATCACAATTTAATTGTTTGCTGAAATATCTAGATTTCCGTATTTTAAATATTCTGCATTTACTTGATTTTCATGATGCAAACGAGTTCCTTTATAAAAGGAAAATCTTCTTCATTTTGTAAGAATAAAGAAATTCATAGATTTAACTTTCTTTGAGCCTTTGGCTTGTTCTTATTTATTCTAAGTCATGTGAGATTCTTTCTTAGGATACAAGTGTAGAACCTTTGTCTTTGTGTGGATTCACTTAGGGTCTGGTTCATGTTCTTATGTCAAAGCCTTTCATATCTTTGAATGGCGATCTTCATCCCCTTTAAGCTTGAAACTCTTGACATATTTTTGATACAGCCTTTGATAGCTTAGGATTTTATTGTTTTTAGTACCAGAGCTAAAAGCTCCTATCATCTATCATTTTGTTTTTGATTTTCATTCTATTATCAAAAAAAATAAAAAACCAGAATAAATTTTTCTGCATCTTTGATTTTTTTCTTCTTTTCTGTTTTGCATTTGTTAAGTTTTCTATAAAAAAAACAAAGATTCTATTAGGAGAAGCTATGGAAAACGCCCAACTCAGCAATGGAAACAAGATGATCCAGCCTTGGAGTCTTTTAAAACCAAAAGATTATTATTTTGCAGGAACATCAGATCCTGATGAGTACATTGAATGAGAACACAAGATGAATGAGTTATTCATTTCTTGCGGCTGTCCAGAATTTGAGAAGGTATTCATTGCAGCTGATCAACTCATTAACCAAGCTCAACAATGGTGGAGCCAATATACTGCAAAAGAAAGTTATTTAGGGTAGGTATCAACTTGGTATGGGATGCAAAATCAGATGAGTAAACAATACATCCCACGTGGTCAATATCAAACAATCCAGAGGCAGTTTCGTACACTTTTCTAAGATGATAAAAAGATCATGGAGTATCACTGTTGGGGTCAAAAACGGTTATCTCGAAATAAACGTCTAAAAATTGTGTCTCCGCACGAAAGATATCTCAACAACATCCTGACAAAATTTCTCGAGCTAAAGACTCAAGAGAAATGGAGCAAGGATCCAAACGAGCAGTCCAGTTTTGAATTTTTTAAATATCAGATAGGCATGTTTAATACAACATAGTTGTAATATCGAGGACGCTATAATTAACCCTACATGTAGATGTAAGTAGATACGGTGACGCCAATTAACTCAGCCATTACTGCCACGTTTTGCAAGGCATGCTTACACGTGTTAATTGCAAATAAGTTAAGATATTGAGGACATTATATTACCGAAGCAATAACTAACTCTAAATAGTGACGTTTATTACCGAGGCAATAATTAACTCAGTCGCTTTTGAAATTTGTAACCCAGCCAGAAAATATAACCCAGTTACCGAGGCAGACATTAAACGTCGACGTTTCATTGTTTACTGTTATAGTATTGCATTCATCTTTACAACCTGTGGTCTGCTTCATATTTGTTCCCAACAAAAAAAGAGAAATAATGTCTTCCTCATCATGTTCAGTTTCATCTCGGATGATTTCAAGAGGTACGCCGAGACAGTGCTGGTGTGGTGAACCGTCTGGACTACGTACATCGACGTCAACTAAAAATCCAGGAAGATTGTACTATTGCTATGCAAGAGGGTATCATAAGGTTAGCTTTAGTTCATCTTGTACGTTTTTTAGTTCATCATAATTTTGTGATACTAAGATATGATTATATTGGTTACAGCAGATGCATCTATTCAAATGGGCTGATGAGTGTTTGGTTGAGGAGGTTGATGATCTGATGGTGGTGGTAAGTGACATGAAGAAACACTTGGCGGAGGTAGGTGTTAAGGTTGCTCGTCTGGAGAATGCGGCTGAAGGATTAAGGACGGGATCCGAGGTTAGCTGTTTGAAGAATGTGGTGGTTTGTGGATTAGTTCTTGCTGTATGTTTCTACTATTACCTAATGTAGTCATGTATTGTAATAACAACTCAGTCTTTCATAATAATAACTCAGCCGAAACTGCAGAATTACTCAGCCTTGTATTTTAAATAACCAGCAGGGTCTTTGCAATACCTCAACCATAAAGGTCAGTAACCCAGCCGTAAATGTTTATTACTCAGACATAACGTCCCTATAACTAAGTCCTTAAATATAATTAATCTTTTGATCGAACTAAGGCATTGAAAATATATAACTCAGCCGTAACATTTAAATAACTCAGTCGTTGAAAATCTATAACTCAGTTGTTGAAAATATATAACCAGCCATAAATTGAAGAAAATAAGTACTTAAGACATTCATAGATTCATTTGATTGTAGTACATAAAGGAAAATGAACGAACATCAACATAATATATACGTATCTTCACCATAGTCTGGTGTCCCTAAACAAGTTTGTCTGTTGAAACTCTCAGAAGAACAGCCCCAACTCCTTGATCCAGAAACAGTGGTCACACATGTTCTCACCCTTACAGTTCTCAATGTGATACAAGAGCCAATCTATGTCCATAACAGGAACACATGGGCAACTGTAGAACGTTGGACCAACGTTTATGATGAACAAGTCCCTCTTTAGGAGGAAGTCTTCACCATGCCACGTACCCCATCCCCATTTCAGATCTCGAACGAGTTTCCCAACTCTTGCCACTGATTCCCTTGTAAACGAGCGAAGTACTCCTCATCGTTCCAATAGATTTTCCGGGTCATTGCGTACACATACACGGCTCGCTCATATCCAGCATCCGCTGCAGCCTTCAAGAGAGCAAGTCCATCATCTTTTAGGTTACAGGTGTAGAAATACTGCACACCCTTCAAATAGAGTGTGCTTGGGTTTCCTTCTTCGTAGCACACTTTCATCAAGAAGCAGGCATACGGAGTCCCCAAGGAAAGGTTAAGATGTCGAAGAAATGGTATACCCTACGCCGATAAGTTAACGCCTTCATCGACTTGCACGTAAATCTAAGGTTGAAGAAATTTTGGAAGGAGGAGTTAGAAGCCACACGTTCAACCACCAATGCTTGAATTTCTTCGGGCAGTTCAAGAATCGGGAAAGACTCCATTTTTCAGTGAGTTTCTTTGGTATAGATTGTGTTAAAAGTGATTTAAAGGTAAATAAGTCAGCTACAACTAAGGTCTATAAATAATGGGTTGAAGAAGTGTCTTCAACAGAGCGACGTATCATTTGATTGGCGGGAATTTTAAACAGTACGCTTCGTAATTCGTAATACATAAATAAGTCAGCCGTAATGAAAACATAATTTATTACTTAAGCAATTATAACTCAGCTAGATGAACTGAAACCCAGTCGCTAAACAACTATAACTCAGTCGTAACGTTTATCCTGCCATGTTTATTGATTCCAATTGGGAATTATTTTAAAAAGATATTTCGGTTACGCGTGTAAATACAAGTGAGTTGTCAAATCGATGACGCAATAATTAACCCGACGAATCGGTCTAACAAGATACAGTGATGTCAAAATAACTCAGCCATAACTGCAGTGTTTTGAAAGTATCAGTTGGCATGGTGAATAAGCTGTCAAATCGAGGACATTTAATTACCGAGGCAATAATTACTCAACAGTTAGCGTGTTGAATAAGCTATCGTTAGAAACGGCGACGTTTTATTTGAAGGTGTTTTTTATCAATAACTCAGCTGTTAACTAAAATTGTCATCTGTTTCGTGTTTCTTAAATCAAACATAAACTAGCCTTTAGTAAATATAAATCAGCCCAAACCAAAAAAAATCGTATACATAACCCAGCCTTTACTTTCAAGTAATGGCTAACTTCTCCATTTAGTTATTATTTGATGGAAAGACACGAGTGCACTCAACAGTCACATCTGTTGGAGATTAACAGTTACATCCGTTGGAGATAATCATCATAATATACCACCATATCGTCTCCTTCCAGAAACCACTCATTTTCCAAAAACATCTCTTTGTTAAGTAACGAATCATCATCTGTCAATTTCATTCAACAATATGGAACACTACAACATGCTCGCTGAAGTTTCATCAACCCTAGTCTCAAGTCATGGCGTTTCAGAGTAAAAATAGACAGGGTCTACTCTTGGTATTCCTATGTTACCGGTATTGGACCCATCTGGTCTTTCATCCTAGCAGATGAGGCGGTAAGTGTCAAAGCATCATCTCTAAATTTTATACTAACATGCAAACTGAAGGAGTTGGTTCTTTATCTTTGTTTATGCAGGGAACCAAGATCGAGATGACATTGTACACATCTTGTAATGAAATATTTAAAGGCTTAGAGAAGCAAGAGGGAAAGTGGGTGGAAATCTTTAGGGTAGATGTTAAACAGGTCCATCCATGTTTCAAGGCGACGAGGCATCCATATACACTATCTTTTATACATGTTACTCAAGTCTGCATCATCAACCCTCTTAATGATCGTCATTACATGGAAATCAAGAGTCTCCATGAGACCCCTCTCATTGCCAGTAGGGACATGGACTATCACATTGATACCATGGGAGTGGTCTTCGACACAGAAGACCATTTCAACAACCCTGTTGTGCCACGTATGGTGTTTTACATTAGGGATAACAATGAGAATTAGATCAAATGTGTGGCAACTGACGATCATGCTAAGGATTTCGGGATAGGTTTGAAAACATGAGGGGTCGTGGTTAGGTGATCGTGGTCCTTAAGATGTGGAGGGTCGTCAGAAATTATTGTAAGTGCATTATATGATGTGTTTAGTGATTATTGTTCTCAAGATGTTTAATATACTAATTTACACAGGGCCTTCTGAACTATGGCTTGAGACCAAGGGTGGATTATCTGACTTCAGGTTCAATCCGCGTTTGTCGGAGGTTGAGGAGTTTAGGCAATCGCTACTTAACGATGACGCATACGTTTGGAGGCACGGGGTTAGGGGGATGGTGTAAATTTATCACGTCTTCTCTATGTTTAATGTTTAATGCTGCTGAAACTTACTAGCATGTTTGTGATGTGTGGATGTTGAATGTTCTTAAGTAAGAATTACTCAGCCTAACGTTCAATATAAATCAACCATGAAGAAAATAAAACTCAGCTTAATGAAACTATAACTTGGCTGTATAATGAAACATTCGTAACAAAATCAGCCATAATGTAACAATAAATCAGCCGAGAAGAGTAATTTAACCGCGACGTTTCGTTACAGTAGAAGGGAGTTTTAGCCACGAAATAACCCAGCCGTAATGTTACAAAAAAATCAGCCGAGAAGAGTAATTTAACCGCGACATTTCGTTACACTAGAAGGGAATTTTTGCCACTAAGTAACCCAGGTATAATGAAAAAAACACCCAGCCGTAATAGAAAAACAAAACCCAGCCACAAAGTTTTAATTCGGACAAGTTCTCACATTGTGCCCACTCTGTCCACAACGAGAACATGTGTGTTGTTTCTTTGGACGTTTGATTTCGAGTACAACTTCTAAAGTAGATTTCATCCTATTTTTTTAGGTCTTCCTGGTTGTGGACGAATAAATGGAGGGGAGCACGGTTGGTTGGCCACGTTTTCTGGAACTGGTTTCACGGAATCAACCGGCATGACCGATTGCATGCATGTATTCCCCAAATAATCCCTGTAATAGTAAGGACTGCACAAATATATACGACAAACATTCATCTGCTCTGCAGCTGCGATTGCATGCGCACATGGTATTTTCTCGAGGTCGAAACGCCGGCATGTGCAGTTTCTCCCTTCCAAGTTAATAACATGCAAAGACTCCCCATAAAGTCCTTATGTAACCTGAGTGTGATAATCATCAATCCTTTGTACCGTCATCAATCTTGCGTCAGCAACACGACCCTATTATAAATGCATAAATAAATTGTTACGGCTGAATTATGAAATGATACAGCTGACTTATTAATTAATAAGGCTGATTTATGTGTCGGTCCGGCTGACTTATGTACAATGTAGGATGAGTTAAGAAAATTTAAAGCCGACTTACCTCTAGTAATTTATCGACACCACGCGTAAGCGTGGTTGGTTGCATTCTAGCAGCCTCTCTCCGTTCAGCAAACCATCTGGTCATCATAACCCGTATCGCTTCCAATAGTCGAACAATGTGAAGACCTCTACCATTTGACAGTGCTCTATTCATCGATTCCGCTATGTTTGTAATCATCATATTGTACCTTTCACCCGGGAAATGGACACACGCCCACAGTTGGACATCAGATCTTACCAGGTATCCATGAAGTGCAAGATTAATTGCTTGAATCTCCTCAAACATTGCATTAAAATGAGTCATCCTGAAACATCTTGCCGCTTTCTTCACCAGACGAAATGCATCTTTTCCTCTGTACCGTGCCAAAATGTTCTTGTATAAATGGTATGTGCAAATTCCCCGAGAAGCAAGCGGATACACATTCCCAATTGCTTTCCCTATCGCGTTATGCCTATCCAAGATTATAGAAAGACCCTCGTCATCGGAAATCAAAAATTTTAGTTACGTAAAACACCAGTCCCACGAATCCTCGTTTTTTGTGTCAACCACACCAAAGGCAATTGGAAAAATCTGAAAATTGCCATCCTGAGCTAGGGCTGTGAGAAGCGTCCCTTTGTCTATACCATTAAGAAACGTCCCGTCGACGACCACAACTTTACGCATGAAAAGAAACCCACTTATTCTCGCACCAAACGCAAGGAACACATACATGAATCTCCCAAACTCATCGATCTGAAGACGCGTAATTGTACCCGGATTTGCCCTTCTTATCATGTATGGATACGACGGCAGGTTTTCATACCCAATCTCAGGTGTTCCCTCCTCGATTTCCCTTGCATATTTCAGCGTCCTATGTGATTTCCAATAATCCATCTGCACACATCAAAATGATACAAACAAGTCAGTCGCATGACATAATTAATTCAGCCAAAAATAAAACTTAAGTCCGCATTAACGTAAACGTTACTCGGCCGTAACGTTATTATAAGTTAGCTGTAATGTAATAATAAGTCAGCCAAAAATATAAATATTAAATCAGTCGTATCGTTAATCTAAGTCATCTCAGTCATTACAATAACTCAGCCGCATATAAATAAATACCTTCACACCAAACTGCTTATTGATGGTTATTCTGACACTGGAAGGTCGAACGGTCGGACCAACGTCGCCGAGAGAGTCCTTGTACAGCTGTCCTAAAATATCTGGTGTTGCTTGCCGAGATCGATTATGACGCTCAGTTATAGAACATGAATGCTCCGAATCGAAAATACGAACATAAAACGCCGGGGAATCCCCTTGTGGAGAAGCACCAACTCTCCAGAGGCATCCATCAATCCAACACCAAACAATGAGAAGATCTGTTCTGGATACGTCTACATGAAAATCAAATTTATCTTTCACTGTAAGAAGTTTCAGTCATCTCTCCAAATCGTATTTAGTGTCGTATTGTTGCCCTACCGCAAGGTCGAGTGCAGACAACTCTAATCTGATAATATCCGGATTCCCGTTTGATCCGCTCATCGACCATTTCTGAGTTCTCTTCTTGGGAGGTAGTGACGGTGAACCTTCGTCTTCTACGTGAGACTCACCGTATAAGCTGTAATTATCATCTTCAAACGACGCACCATCAGAGTCGTCAAACATATCAAATTGGCTATCAAATTCATCATCTTCTTCGTTTTTACAACTTCTTCATCTTCTCCGCCAACGTTCTGTTTTTCTCCTTCCACTTTACTAGAGCAGTCATTCTCATCACGTTCGTCCTCCAAACTGAAACCATTATCACCCCCACTGTAATCTTCGAATCTAGATTCCACTTCTGAGCGTTCAACTTCTGAGAGTTCAACTTCTGAGCTAAAAGTGCATAACTTTTGATGCTTCTCTCTTGAACCGTCATTTTGACTGACGTCGCCATCCCTTTTCTCCGTAATCTCCACACAGAGACGTAGCTGTTCGATTTTCCTTTGGCTTAGAAAACCATGTAACTAACGAGTATTGGAGACAAAAACCGGTGGAGTATCGTGCGCTAGTGTTTTCAGAGTTTTATTCGAGAACATATAGCTCATCTTAATCTCATGACTCGACTCACTCAATTCGTAATCATCGAGTACCAACTTTGCGAGATCGTCCCGTGTTGTTCGCTCATCTATATGAAGAACTCTGCATCCTCTACTGTCTGCTACGAACATATATCTCTTTTTCTTAACCAAGTTACCATAAACAATTATTATGGGAACCATTAACTCTCTGAGCATGATGAAGAAGATAGATGAGATGATGAAGAAGATGAAGAAGTTGAAGAAGATGAAGAAGTTCAAAATCGGGAAGTGGTAACGTTTTTTATGACAAGGCAACTAAGAACTAATGACATGGATGACGACATGTCAAATCAATATGTCAGCCAACATAAGAACACATAACTCAGCTAGCGTACCTCAGTCATAACACATAATGTATGTCAGCCGCAACGTGAATGCTATTCTAGTAATTAATCTTTTCCTAATACCCAGTCGTCAATACGCGGGAAAACAATAAGTCAGCCATATCGTCACCTAAATCAGTCGTCAAGTGAATGTTATTCTAGTAATTAATCTTTCGCTAATAGTTCAGCCATAATAGGACTGAAATTTCAGTTTATCCAACTTATTACGGCTGATAAACGGTAACTCAGCTATTACAAGCTCTTTTAAGTCAGCCGAAAGTTTAGTAACACAGTCCGCCGATGATCATTGAATCAGCATGCAAAAATACAACTCAGCCGTTTCTTAACTACATCTCAGCCGTATTTTCAAAAACCCAGCCAATCGATGTGTAAGTCAGCCGTAACGTGTGTTTCTAAGTCAGCCGAGATCACATAATTCAGCCAGATTTCTGTTAATCAGCCTTCACATGGGGCTGACTTATAGACGTAAGTCAGCCCTTTTCACAGAAGTCAGCCAGGTTAATTAAATCAGCCACAACGTACGAATAACTCAGTTGAAAAGTAGTTTATAACGCTTTGCGGCTGACTTCATTAATTCGAGTCAGCGAATTCTTACGTGGCGACGGTTTTTGGCTGACGTGGCATGAAAAAGTAATATCATTCTTGTAAATAATTTTTTCGCACAACATGATACAAGGGCACGCTGGCATTTAAAAAATGGCAGTAATAAAAAAAGATTCATATTCTTCTAGTCTTAAGTAATAAAATATGTGCTAGTTAAGTCAACTTCCCTATAATATACTCTAAAAAGGACTTATAGTTTCCTCATTTATAAGATAAGTGTGTAGACTTTATTTTATGAGTAATCAAAGGACACATAAACTCTTACCCCACCATATATCTAAGTACACAGGTAGTCTTATTCTAGTTTCTTTTCTCCCTATATCGTCCTTCTCTGAATCTTTTTCTCTTTTTTTGTTCTCTTCTTTTTCAAACTGTTGCAAAGTGTATGCAAATAGTGGGGTCTTCTGAAATGTTCATATCCCTTGCTTCTAACAATGTATGATCATTCCTTTGAATTTAGAATAGTGGAGTCATAGGAAATTTTCTTACACCTCTGCATTTGAGGAAATCGTCTCAATCTTTTCTTTTCGCTTTTCTTTTTTTAGATGCTAAAGAGAGGAGAGAAGGAAACCAAACACACAGACTTTTACCTTTCAGAACAGAAAGAGGAACCGAACCTAGTGTATACCAAGCCCCAAGACAAGCAAATTGATTTGATTAGGGTTAAAACTCAGCTTTTGTTCCTTCGGACATTCTTAGCAAGCGTGGATGTTATTGGCAGATCGATCTACTTTGGTGCTTCCATCCAGTACACCCTTCAGTCAATAACCTCAAATAATGGTGTGGTGAGAGAGTAAGTAAAACTGAAAGTGGCCATCATCCCTTCTTGACTCTATAAAACGACTCAAAATGATACTCAAAACAAAAAACAATCCCAGTAATTACCTCCCCCGGAGTTAAACAACATTATCCCAGTGTTATTCAGTCCGACGTTGACGAGAAAATAAATAGATATATAAAAAATTAGCAAGGAAGAATAAGTATACCTGATGTCAGGGTTGAGTGTCGCTCGATTCTTGTATGAAGTGGTATCGCTCGATACTGATTAGGTGTCGGATGATACTAGTACTCGTATCCTATATTAATTTTAAACCTGAAATAAAATAAGTACAAAAATCAGTGAAACACGAAAAATTAAGAAAATTAAAACTTAATAGATGGGTTTCCTCCCATGAAGCGCTTGTTTATAGTCTTTAGCTTAGCGTTTTGGAGATCAGATGTGGTATAGACGAGAACAAGAACTTGCTTCAAAAAAAGGTTTCATTGTCTACTTCCTTTAGCTTCAGTGCACTGCTTATGAAACCTTCCACAAATCTTCTCCATTATCTATCAGCTCAGTAAAGAGGATCGCTTGAACCTTTTCAAAAGGCTGTGAGAAGCCTTTGCTGCGCATTCTTCATTTTCTGACATAAGCTAAGAAGTGAGGAATCAATAAAAACTGAGGATAGCCCTTGGTTCTTTTTATGTTCTTCCTCTTCTTCCCCCAGACTTGTTTGATCTTGTGGTGGTGCCTCCTTCAAAAATATTTCAACACACTTCACATTCTATGTGCTCTGATACGCGACAAATGTCGATCAACACAGTGTTTGTGACGTTCACACTGGTACCGATGGGCCTTGGTCAACGTCGCTATATCTCAACCCTCTCTGAGGAACTACTGAATTTATAGTATCATCAAGTACCCTAGTGTAAGAACCTAAATGCACACTTCTATCTGGTGGGATAGGAAATTCAACTTCAGAACTTGATTACATATCCGCCTCACTCTTTTGTGAAAACTAGCAGTGGGACCTGGATCAGCTTCAAACTCAAGTTCTGGAAGCCAATGCACGTATAAGAAAAGCAATGTGGCATAGTACTGCCTAATGGGCTCATTGGAGAGCTTATCGGCCTTATTCATGAGCTATTGGACCGAGAGAGGGCTATGGGATTTGATCATGCCTTTATAAGGAAAGTAATGACGATGGACCAACATGGAAGACTAGTATACAGCCTGATTGACCAAGAAACGGGTCGAAGGTTTCTGGCTGGACATGAAATGAAATGGGTGATCCAGTATGATCAAGAAATGGACTGGTCAAATAGATATGGGAAAAATGAGTTGGAAATTGAAGATGAAGAACCAGAGCATGAAATGGATCATCAGAGGCATCTTCATCAACAAAATGAGTTTAAGGGGTAATTTGGTCGGCCTATAAACAAGATGGACCGAGCCCAAGGAGAATCTGGTCGAAAAAGGTCTTCGGCTTAAGGAGTAACTTGGTCTTTTTACTAATTTTACATGTATTTTGGCTTTTATTAATGTGTACACAAGCTAGGATAAGTTTTGGGTATTGATAATCCAATAATTATTAAGGATAAGGTTTTCTAAACAGAGTAGAATTAGGATTTGGTTTTCACCAAACCAACTAGGTTTTGGTTGAGAGTTTTTTAGCTTAGGATTTTATTTTCTTTTTTTCTTATTTATGTAAACACAAGCTTCCATGTAATAATTAACCATTATTCACTAAACTTGAGCTTTTGCTCAAAAAAATCGTCACTTAGGAAACTTCTCTATATTTCTATCGTTAGTGAACAGTTATATATCACACTAAGGAAGACTGATCTTCTGTGATCCATCCTAGACACCAAGAAGGGGGAACCTGTTTCTCAGGAGCAGAAAAACATCTTTAGAGAATCTCATAAGGAGAAGGCCATCTCCATCATCTATCATCCACCACGCCCACTTCAACTGATCTGAGGAGAGACAGCCATTCCAGGGCCATACTGAGGAGGCCATCAAATCAGTGATTGAACCAGAGGTCAACCAATCTGTCAAAACCAGCAACCTTAGAGATACCAGCAAAAGAGGCTCAGTCCAAGGCAAATATCTCAACAACCAGAAATTCATATGGAATGAAACCAATTTTAAATGATGGTTAAATCATCAAGGAATCACTCAGGCTTGGAATTTCAAGAAAAGTCTTCAAGAAACCAGAGGTTATGGATTTTACAAATCAGGCCATCTTCTAAGCATTCAATCGGCCAAATCAGCTATATTTCGGTCCATACAAGTCTAACCATGAAGGGAGCAAGAAAAAATCCATTTTTATGTTAGTGAGGGCTTTTTAGGAGTCCATATTAAGAAGAAACAAGCCTGAAATCCAGTCCAACCAGAAGATCTACTTGGTTTACTCCAATTGGCCAAGCCGACATTAATTGGGGAAAGTCTTCAAGTTCTTTAATTAGGCCCGACCCAAACCTAACTGTGGAAGCCAGGAGACAATCTATATCATAAATAAGGTTTCCTAGGCGTGCTAGCATGGACCAGAATCCAGAGGATTGGGAGAATCCTCTTGCACTCCAATTTGCCTTATATGGAGCCAACATATATTAATTTCCAACAACTACTTCCTTATTATTTTAGGGACGACCTCAACACTTATAAAGGAATACGAAATATTTACAGGAAGCTCTTATATCCATTGAAACCATCCAGATACAAGGAGAAGACCATCTACATTCATTTGGCCAATATTCTTATCATAAAGCCTCCAACAGCTAGTTTCATGGAGCCATCAATTCTTTTGCTTCCAAGTATATTTTTCTGAGTTATTTTGTTTCCTTTTATAATATTGTGACTATCATTGTCAAGAAAATATAAGCTCAAAATATTCATCATTGTAAAGCAACCCATTTTTGAAGTAATAAGAATTATTCAGTTTTTCTAGTTTTGTCAAAACTATTGTCTTAAGTCTTTTGAGTGTGTGAGAGACAGCTCTGGAGAAATCTGACTCATCAAGGATCCCTTCCATAGATACTTGTGGCGTGAATCAATCCATTTCCATCCACCAATCAATCTTGAGAGTGATAAACATCCAGTAAGATCGGTTCCATCTTCATTCACCATCCATCCATCGATCCTTGCTGGGAGTGATACACATCCAGCAACAAAGATCCCATCTCATTCATTCTATCACTTATTTATTTTTATTATTTTATCATCCATTATCATCTCATTCCATTCGTTTTTGCATTTATTTCAGGTTTACAATTGGGTTCCAGCAATATCGACCATTCGACCACATCTCGGTCGAGCCGATTGGAACCTCCATTGTCCATCTGGACCACCCTGATTTCCAGCATGTATCACGTACGAAGTGATATTAGAGCACTTGAATGTATAGGGTTTGATTATCTTAACCACGGACCACATGTTTCATCATATATCCAGCAATCTTCTATGTATTCTTATAGAAAATATGAAGAGAAGGCTAAACAACCAGCAACAAGGGAGATGTTGCAAAGAAGAAGAAAAGAAATCCATATTCCACCGTTATATGGAGAGTTTGACCCAGATACATACCTAAAATGGGAAAGGTAGGTGGATTCAATCTTTAACTGCCATAGGCGCACTACAGAGAAGCAGGTCTGATAGCAAATACTGGATTATGTGAATATGCACTTGACTGGTGGTTTCAGACAACTAACACTAGGAGACGATATGGAGAGCAACATGTTTCTTCTTGGTATTAGATGAAGGTTGCCACGAAGAAAATGTTTGTAGCCAAAGAGGTTGGTCAAAAATAATTTGGAAAGAATGCAAAGCCAATCTTGGTCAGCTAAAGGAAATGTTAGGACATCTTGAGATGAGCCAAGTACCTAATATGGGTGTGAGGCACAAAGAAATATGAAGCTACATCAAGCATATCTTGAATAATTGCAAATCCCACAGTTTAAGGAACACCTCAGGAACATGATAGATCAATCATTCACTGAGATGATAAAAAAACACACAATAGAGGTCAGTCCCACGTCAACCATCAGGAGATGATGAACCAAGTTTTTATAATAAGGCACCAGCATAGAAGAAAGAAGACACTAAACAGAAATCGACAACTTGTTTTTAAGAAGAAACCTTGGTCACTCAGCTGAAACAAGAGAATGAATCAAAACAAGACGAGGTTCTACCAGTTATTTGTGATCATGTGGCTGTTAAAAAAAAAACTGAAGAAAGAGTGTGTGATGTATCACCTACAGCTCATGGATTGGCACTCTAACCAAATCTCTTGCATGGATTCAGACCATCCTAGTGGAGCGTCTGAGTTTTGTTAAGGGCTGCACCACCTTGTCTTTGAACAAGGAGGAAGTTTGTATTTTAATAGAAGCATTAAACTAACAGCCACATTAAAGACTGGCTTCGAGAGGGTCTTGCCTGAACATGAAGAAAAAATTCTAGTTTCTGGTGAGTAAAAGTTGCGGTCACATGACAAGAAGTCTAAGATCAAGGTTTGTGTTTGGTATAAGTGGAAAGAAGCTCAATCAGAGGCAATCGGATCTGAGATAAACAAGGAGCAGAAATTGCTTACTATAAGTGCTGCTTGTCATAAGCATAGTCCAATGAAGCATCTAGGACGTGTGAAAGATTTACAGAGGTTTATGTTTGAGCCTGGAGGGGAGATTAACGTGCACAAAATTATAAACAACACCCTAATTCAGAAAGAAACAAAGAAGCTGAGATTAGCCAGTCCATTCATCCTTGAAGAGCTGGATTTGAGGACAAATCTTTTTAAAAGAGAAGGGAATGGTGCGGCATGGATCAGCTTCAAACTCAAGTTCTAGAAGCTAATTCACGTACCAAAAATGCAATGGGGGCATAGCACGGACTAATGAGCTCATTGGAGAGCTTATTAGCTTAATTCATTAGATATTGGACGTTGAGAATGATATGGTATTTGATGAGGCCTTTATAAGGAAATGAATAACTATGGACCAACATGGAAGACTAGAATGCAGACTGATTGACTAGGAAATGGATAGAGGAACTGGCTCGACAGAAAATGAAATGGGTGATCTAGTATGATAGAGAAATGGATTGGTCGAACCGATATGGGCAAGAAAAGAGTTGGAAATGGAAGATGAAGAACCAGAACTGAAAATGGATCATCACGAGAATCGTCATCAACAAAATGAGCTTAAGTAGTAAATTGGTCGGCCTAGAAACAAGATGGACCGATCCCAAGAAGAATCTAGTCGAAAATGATCTTTTCAGCCCATGAAGATAAAGGATCGATCACCTTGGTCCATACTTGGTCTTTATTATTTATAAATTTATTTGGGCTTTTATTATTGTGTACACAAGCTAGGATAAGTATTGGGTATTAATAAATCAATTAATATTAGAAAATAAGATATTCTAAACCGAGTTTAATTAGGATTTTGTGTTCACCAAACCAGCTTGGTTTCTGGTTTAGAGTTTTTTAGCTTTGTATTTCGTTTTCTTGTTTCTTATATATGCAACCATGATTCTCCGTGTAATTATTAACCATGATTCAATAAACTTAAGCTTTGGCTCATAAAATCGTCTTTTAGGAGTCTTCTCAATCTTTGTTCACGTTGGTGAAAAGTTCTACATCACACTACGGAAGAGTGATCTTCTTTGATCCATCCTAGACACCAAGCAGGGTGAACCTGTGTATAAGGAGCAGAAAAACATCTTTAGATAATCTCATAGTTCTAAAGAGAACACCACTCCATCACCTATCCTCCACCCACACCCTCTTCAAGCGATCTAGGGAGAGACAACCATTCTAGGACCGTACCAAGCAGTTTCTTCATCACAAATAGGTGGTTTCAGATGTTTGGGGACAGTAAGGTACGAGGCTTTGGACTTGGATGCTCTATGCTCAATTGTTTCCAGCTCAGTCAATATCGCTGTTCATCCAACGATGAGTATCGGTCGATATCATGGCAGGTGTCGATCGATGCTAGCCTTTGGTAAAGTCTCTTGATCTTTTCCCATTGGATAACGATCGATTCTAATTGGGTGGTGATCAATGATTTTATTAATCTTCGATTCTGTAATGTCGTAAGGACAACTCAATTTTTCAGAGACTTCAAGAGGTGTCGACAAACAGCAGGCGTTTGTGTCGACCAATACTGAGGTAGGATCACCAATATCAGCTTTTTGACTCAACTCATCTTCAGATCCATGTGGTTCATCACGCTTTTCCATAATGGGGTCATCTAGCTGCCTTGTGTTCAGTTCTTGCATGTCTGTACCCTCATCTACCTTCTGAACCTGAATATCTAGCCTCTTGACATTAGTGTTTGGGGCTTCAAAGTTTTCCATTCGTCTCACTGTAGATGATATACAATGGATTTTACCAGTTTTCACCCATAGAATATGTGATTATTAGATTCTATTATATGTGTTTGGAGTCTATTTTAGAGAGTTTCAGGTCCATGTATGTTTTAGAGCAATCTAGAGATTATGGAGCATTCTGGAGCTTAATGATGAGGAACTCGTAGCTGTTGAAGAAATCAGAAGTCAAAGTCGAGGTTCAGGCGAAATGTCGATCGACACTTACCTCTTGGTATAGATCGACACTGAGACGAGAATACATTCCGACTTGTTCGTGACCCACTTGAAGATCCACATAATACAAGATTACCACTGGTCGACCTAATACTTACTATTTATATGTTTTCACCACAACATATTATTCTAGGGTTTTTTTTTTATTTTTGAGAGAAGATCAAGACTTCTTCAGAGATTTGTATTGGAACTCTAGTTTTCTTATCTTATTCTATTTATGCCTTCTATTCAGATTATTTTTATCCCTTGCTTAATCATGTTTGACTAGTTTTTCTTGTTAGATTTAAGGTTTTATTAGGGTTTATATGAATTGCTGAGACATAGAACTGATGGGTTGAATCTGTTAAGGAGCCTTCATCAGAATTGTACTTAATTCTTGTGTTCCAGAGTAGCTAACTAGAACCCTGAACCTAGGATGCTAATAACTACGACAGTAGGTTCATCACCTGAGTAGGTTGTTAGATACATGCGAGAGCTGGTCTAGATTAACTTAGTGAACATACCGGTTATGACGTCAATGCTTACGTAAGGAAGATCGACACGCATACCATAATATCTATCGATACTCACTCCTTGTTCGCATGCGACAACTGGAACAAAGACTTAGTCATCTAATTAGACTCACAACAAGAGCTAGATATCTTACTATTGCATTCAAAATTCGAATTCTATGATATTTTATTACACACCCTTAGCATCAATATACATAACCATTATATTGCATGGAACTCTAAGTCCAATTATTTTTTCTTATTGTCTACAAACCAACAACTTATTTATTTAGTGCAGTATAATTTACTGCCTAGCTTAATCTTAATATTTGATATAGCCTATTTATTACCAGTTTTAAGCCATGTTCGAGGTTCTATTTAGGGTCTATTACGTGTGTCTAGACTATGTTTTGGAGTATATACAGGTCTAGGTACTTATTGGAAGCAATTGGAGCTTTTGGGCTATTTTTGAGCATTTAGGATGCTTAGCCAAAATCTGAGAGTTAGATACTGTTTATTTATGAAGCATAGATCGACGTCACACATCGTGCGTCGATCGACGACCAAGATATTTATAAAGAACTGAGAAATTACAAGTTTTACCTAGAAGTCTAATCATTTGCAAGACAAGTCCCTGACCGAAATATAGGCTAATTATTAGGGTTTTCTATATTAGTTTAGAGAGCTACCAGAGATTTAGTTCTAAAAGTTGAAACACCTTGGTACATCTATTTGAGAGAGATATCTGAACCTTATTACAGAGAAGATCTTGAACTCCTTATCTTTTTACTCAGTTTATTTAATGCAATTTACTCAGACTTTAATGATGTTCATCTTTGCTATGTATGAGTAGTTCATTGTTAGATTTAGGGTTCTTCAATGGTAGTAATGTCTTGTTGATTTTATATAACTGTTAGGGTAATCTTCTTGGTTCTTTGTTTAAGTTGCTCTTAATGCTAAGTTGAATTTGATCAACACAATCTTAGAAGTTAGGGTTTCATAGCGCAAGCGAGAAACTGGTTATGACCCTGAACCTATCTTAAACAATCTAAATAACTAGTAACAAACGAGAGTTGAATTAGAAGTTTAGAGAACTTATCAAACCGCAAAACCAATACAGTTTAAAAAGAGCATCGATCGATACCACTATATGGACATCGATCCATACTCAAACGAGATGCGCGAGAGCAATCTCCTAAACCCTGAGGTTTGAGTTCGAGAAAGGTACTTAATTAAAACCCTAGCAATCTATTCATCTGCATAGGCATCTTACAAGAGAATTCACCCTAAGTCTTCACCTTTAACCTTCACAAACCAAATCAATCTTGAATCATTTGTTTGTTATTATTATTACTTTGTAGGTTTAATTCAACAGCAATAAAACTAATTTGGCGCCATTTCCGGGGATGATTGATGTGTGTCTGAGTGTCTAACTGAGCCAACCCAAAGAGATATGACCAGAAAGGAGACTAGACTCATGCACGATTTCAGTCTGATACGTCTAGCATTGATCGACGGCACTTAGTTGCTGTCGATTGATAAGTGATCAAACAAAGACGTTTAGTAGCTAGTTCGAGATCTCCATCGATCGAAGGTGATGGTTTACCATCGGCCAATACACATATATAACCATCGATCGACACTCTCATATAGAGAGAGGTATCGAATATACTACCTAAACTATTTACTTATGATTTTATTTTCCCAAACCAATCCGAGACGAATTACACTGGGACAGTGTAATTTAAGTCTGGGGGAGGTTCCCTAATGCTAGTTAAGTTTTTTGAGTTTTATTTGCTATATAAATATAAGTTCTTCAAAACAATTTATTGAGTCAAGAAGGGGACTATGATCAAGATTTATTATTGATTAACCACACTTTAGCACCATTCTTAGAAGATTGCTGCAGAGATTACTAGAGATATCAGAGTGGATCATCCTACCATTATATCACACTTGCTTAGAAAGTTTGAAGGAACCAAAGCTGATTTCCAACACTAATTCTGACATTATTTTCTTGCTTTGGGATTTGGTATACACTGGATCGGATTCCTTCCGCAAGTCTGTAGGTACAAGTCATTGCACCTTTGATTCCCTTCCTCTTCCTTCTCAGCATCTACCTAATAGCTTAAAATATTGAGATGACTTCCCGAGATGCAGAGGGGTAGGTACATTACAGATGACCCCACTATTCTAATTCGGAGGAACGATCACACATTGTGGGAAGTGAGGGGTAGGTACATTACCGATGACCCCACTATTTTCCTACAACTCTGCCCTAAAAGTAAAAGATTTTTTTTTTAAAAAAAGAAGAGAAAAGAAAAGAAAAAGAAAATTGAAAATAAGATGGCAAGATGGACTGTATCAGCATCATTGTCCATTAAGTTTAAGATCCAGAAAGATTCATAGAAGAGAGAAAAGGGGGAAGAAAGGGATCAGAGAAGACTTTGTGCCTGGTTGTCCAGAATTGCAGGGGTAAAAGTCAATGTGTCATTTGATCGATACTCCCAAGGTAAAACCTGCACTTTTATTTTACGCAAATAAATGAAATCAATAGAGGGATGAGTCAGACTAGTATTTGCAAAGTTATTGGTAAAATGGATCTGGTTGCTATACTAGGATAGGGTATATAAAGTTTCTCTGTGATTGACTTGATAGGATGTGGGTGCAACAAAGTAGGGTGATATTTGTACTTAGACATTATGTGAGTCTCCGCTTTTCAAAACCTCTTTCATAGGCTTTGTTTGCTTGAGGACAAGCAAAAGGTTAAGTTTGGGTGAGTTGATAGAGCCTGATGTTTACCACTATTGTGCCATGATATCAGCCTTATTTAGAGTCTATTATATGTGTTTGGAGTATGTTTTAGAGTATCTTGAGGTTCAGGTACATTCTAGAGAACTTTCTAGAGAACTTTGGTGAGTTGATAGAGCATGATGTTTACCACTATTGTGCCATGATATCAACCTTATTTATAGTCTATTATATGTGTTTGGAGTATGTTTTACAGTATCTTGAGGTTCAGACACGTCAGATATTTAGCTTTGTATAGACATCTTACCACAGTACGATTGATCTGATATTTTAGAAAAAGATATAAATTTGAGTTAGCCTTCCAATACCGCCGGTTTGAGGTCAATCAGGATCCTACAGCCAAAGTTATGCGCGTTTTCCTGGAGAGTGGTCGTCTGCCTCTCGAGAGCAAGTTGTCGAGAAGAAGAATAAGTGTAGATCGATGGCACAGCCTTGGTGTCGATCGATGGTGATCCCAGAAGACAAGCCCCACTAGTTTTATGGCTGACTTAAGCCAAGAAGCCATCACAAATTATCAAAATATCCATGGACGACCTAAAACCCTATTTGTATGTTTCTTTGCCATTGTTTAGGCTACAAACTTACCAAGTTTTCTTTTATTCAATGTTCTAGGGTTAGGAGAGACGGGAGGAACTCCTTCAGAGTCCTCGTGGAACTCTTATAGTTTTATATTATATCTCTTCTATTCATCTATGATTTCTGTGACAAAGATCATGTTAGGTTTAGGGTTTACTAATGGTATTGATGGATTAGCCAAACAATAGAATTACTAGGGTGATTATTAGATCTATCAATATAATTGTGTTTATTGCTTGTGTTCTAGAGTAGCTAACTAGAACCCTGATCATAGGATAGTTAGGCACAGGGGAGAGCATGGTCTACTACCAGAATTAATCCTGTTGAGCTAGGTTTCTAGAAACAAACGAGAGTTTATTTAGTTAATTTAGTGAGCTTATCGAATTAGGTTATAAAGATTGGCTCAAGAGACCATCGATTGATGCAGGATCATTGCCATCAATCGACGGTCATTCCGTGTCAACAAGCAAGAGCTGAGACATCGGACTTAGTCGATAGATTAAACTCGCAGCGAGAGCTCTTTTACATTAGATATCGAGTTCTATGATTAATACCCTTAGTTTCTACCCTCTATAATCCACTGCCTTGAAACCCTAGATCTATCTATTGATTATTGTTTACTTACCAATCAATCAATTATCTGCGATAGTTTATTTACTGCTTATTAATCTATTTCTAGCTTTGTCGCGACTGTATTGAGTTTATTGTGTGCCCACGCTCCATGTGGATTCGATCCCTAAATACTACAATTTGACCTCTATTGGAAAAAGTAGTTTGTAGGGTTAATTTGATAGAAGTTGCATTGAAATACCTAAAAACCCTCCTGTCAAAGTTGGCGCCGTTGCCGGGGACTCTTTCTTATTGCCATTAGATTTCGTTTTAGAATATTGTCTAGATTTTTACTTTACTGTTTGCTACATTATTATTTCCATTGTCCTTTGACACAGGTACTTAAGGGGTGAGAATAGGGATTCGGGGCGACAAGGATCGATCGACGAAGAGAATCCAGAGGCGATCGACGCGAGTCCACTACTGTCGGGTGACACCCTTCCACCGCCATCGATCGATACCGATCAGCCGGAAGCAGGTAAGTACGCCTTTACTGATTCTGACAATAAGAATACAGTCATGATAGAACTAATGAACAATGAACTCAACGAAGCAAGCCAACTTATTGAATATCAGGGGCCTGCAATCCCTAATCGGATCACTACATCCCCTAAGAATAAATTTAAGCATGAATTTCCAATTTTGTATTACCTAAACCTTATCAGAACCTATTCCAATAGGTTTGAATTTCAATTATCAGACAACCATACATGAAGCTCTGAGCTTGACATAGGATTCCTAATTATGGCGAGCCAAATCAGTTCAATGGTCTTCCTACTGAACACCCAAATGATCACATCGAGATGCTAAAAGACATGGTGAACTGCGATTTCAATCGCTGCATACTTTTTCCTTTATCCCTTGTAGATGACGCCATGAGGTGGCTGAACCAGCTACCACCACGACCCTTGACTTGTTGGAAGGAAATTAGAAGCACCTTCATCAATCACTTTTAATGAGGAGAGATACTAGGGGGCGAGAAGAGAGATATCCACTTTCGTTCAAGGTAGCCGCTAATCTTTTAAAAATGCATGGACGAGATTCAAGAACTACCAACTTTTGTGCCCTCACCATGGATTCTCAGAGCCCCAACTCGTCAACACTTTATATAGTTGACTAAACCTAAGTTATCAAACAATCCTAGATACAGCCTGTGAGGGGAGCCTCGGTAGCCGAGACCCCGCAAGCGCAAAAAAGCTAATAGAAAACATAGCTTTAGGTAGAAATTTCGAAAGGAAAGACACCGAAAGGGAGGAGCCCTCAATTAGACTTAGAAAGACTCTGTCAACTGTTGCGGCCCTTCTAGACAATGCTGTTTTTCCTGACCTCGAAAGCGAGTTGAGTTCTCTGAAGAAATGAGTCTAGATAATCAACGTTTTAGGGAACGCACTGGGATTTCACAAAAAAATATTATACCACTGTGCACAGACACGAAAGAAGTTCAAAGTCAAAGATGTATCAAGTTTTCACAGGAAACCGTAGGATAACCACTGACCTCAACGAGAAGTTAGATCTGATATATTTGGACATGACCGAAAAAATCGAAACTCTGAGCGAACACATTTAGAGGATCGTCAACCAAGTGGCGAGTAATGTTATGTCCATCAGGAGAGAGGACATATTCTTACCTGGTAGGACGGACGCTAATCCTAGAAGCTACTGCAATGTCGTGGCTCTGCGAAGTTGTAGACAACTCACCCCTAGCGTTAAAGAAAGAATCACTATTCATGAATTCGCGAAAATCGCGACAGATGAAAAAGAAAAAGTGTGCCACGTCTCTAACGAGCAAATCCCCGAGATCGCCCCCAAAACAGAGGAGTTAGACCAGACTGACGATCTTGAGGAATTGTTTGATAATCAACTAAAAAAAATCACGGAGGTAGGACATATCGATCGTGTCTCTTCACTGAGAATCGAGCGACACTTCGACACCGTAATCGATCGACGCGCTGAAGCGAGAATCGGGCGACACTCTGATCCAGAACAACCGAACTGGTTAGAACAAGGGTCTACACAGAAAAAAAAACCTCTTTCCTCAAAATAACGCTAAGAAGAAAAAGAAGCGCTGGATAAAGCAACATGCAAGAAAGCGTTTGACATATTAAGCATTGAGATGCCGCTCAGCGAGGCCATTCCCATCTTGTCTGCTATCAAGCAGTACGTAAAAGATGTGGCATTACGAGGATTTCCATGAATCTGAGCATTGCGTGATGATGGTATCCGAAAAGTGAGCGGAATTATTCAAGGAAAAACTCCATTTAAACTCCCTGATCCTGGTAGTTTTGTTCCAGACTGCACTATTAGCGATGAGAGATTCCAAAGATCTCTCTGAGATTAAGGCTCTAGCTGCGATACACCCGCATATTTCATAATGCTGAAATACGAACAGGAACCCAGAAATCTGATTATTTTAGGAAGACCTTTCCTGGCCACTGCTGGAGCGATCATTGATGTCAGAGGAGGACTTATATGCCTCAACATCGGAAAAATACCGATGGTCTTCGACCTGGAAAAAATAATAAAGAAGCCTCTGATCGACGGTCAAACCTACCATATCGATTATCTCTCCGACCTCGTAGAGGAGTCATTCATGGTCACGTGCTCAAACGATCCTCTCTCTCGAGAAATTACTTATCTTGAAGGACACATCTTTGCGATCGACGACCAAAATGAAGAGTATACAAGGTTGATGGACGCCACAGAGGAAGTCTTCAATGTAGATATTGAGGAACTCGATCTATCCACTCTTATCGATCGACATCCTGATACAACGTCGATCTACAGCGTACCGTAACCGACGACTGGAGCAAAGCGAAAGCACCTAAACTCGAGATTAAACCGGTTCCCGCTGGTCTTAAATATGCTTTCTTCTACGAGAACTCATATCCTGTCATCATAAATGCAAACTTGAGCAGCGGAGAGCAGGCATTGTTGCTGAACAAATTGCGGAAACACCGCAAAGCTCTCGGCTACTCGTTAAATGACATTCCAGGAATCTTTCCCGATTTATGCATGCATAGAATGCACCTTGATGATGAATCCAAATCATCCATCGAGCATCAGAGGCGATTAAATCCCAACCTGAAGGAAGTCATTAAAAAGAAAATCATGAAACTTCTAAAAGAAGAAGTTATTTTCCCTATCTCGAACAGCAACTGGGTTAGTCTGGTTAATGTTGTTCGAAAGAAAGGCGGAATTACAGTGGTAAAGAATGCAAAGATGAATTGATCCCTATGAGAACTATCGCAGGGCATAGGATGTGCATCGATTACTGGAAATTGAATGCTGCCACTCGAAAAGAACATTTCCCTTTACCTTTTATCGACCAGATGTTAGAAACACTTGCAAGCAACGAATACTACTGTTTTCTCGATGGATATTCACGTTTTCGAAATTCCCATACATCCGGATGATCAAGAAAAGACCACCTTCACATGTCCCTATCGAACGTTCGCATATCGTAGGATGCCTTTCAACCTCTGTAACCCCCCTGCGACTTTCCAGAGATGCATGATGTCGATATTCGACGATATGATTGAGGATTTCATGGAAGATTTCTCAGTATACGGTCCAAATTTCAAAACATGTCTCGATAACATGTTCAAGGTACTATATAGATGCGAAGAGAAAAATATGGTTTTAAACTAGGAAAATGCCACTTTATGGTCAACAGGGGGATTGTCCTGGGACACAAGGTCTCAGCGGTCAGAATTTAGGTGGACAAAGCAAAGATTGAAGTAATGACTGGATTGCTGCCATCCTTTAATGTCAAAGATTTTAGAAGTTTTCTAGGACAAGTTGGTTTTTATAAGAGATTCATAAAAGATTTTAGCAAAATTGCTCGACCCCTCACTGCACTCCTGTGCAAAGAGGTGAAATTCGATTTTACACCTGAATGTCTTGAGGCCTTTAAGGAAATCAAATTCACACTCTTATCTGCCCCTAGTGTCCAAGCACCAGACTGGGATCTACCAATCGAAATTATGTGCGAGGCCAGCGATTTCGCTGTGGGCGAAGTACTTGGCCAAAAGAAGGACAAAAAACTGCATGCAATATACTAGGCCAGTAGAACTCTTGATGATGCACAACACAATCATGCGACAACAGAAAAAGAGTTACTAGCCGTGGTATTCGCCTTCGAGAAATTCCGTTCCTATCTAGTCGGTTCAAAATTAGTTGTGCATATTGACCACGCATCATTGAAATACTTAATGAACAAAAAAACGCCAAGCCGAGACTCTTTCGATGGATTCTACTTCTCCAAGAATTTGATATAAAAATAAAAGACAAGAAAGGAGTGGAAAACGGAGTCCCAGATCACCTATCACGAATAAGAGTAGATGACGACATCCCTGTAGATGACTTCCTGCCCACAGAAAATGTCTACTTCGCAGACTCAACTTTCGTTGGTAGAGTCAGTTCGGCACATGAAATGGAATCGATCGATTACATCCCAAACCCATCGAACGATATCATCCATAAAGGGTCGATCGATTATGTCCATATCTCGTCGACCGACGATACATTTGTTAAGGACAATGACATAATCATTCCAATCGATATCAACGTCGGTTGTAACCTTTCGTGCACTGAGCACCACTGATAGACCTTGGTAAGTAGATATAGTTAACTATCTTGCGGCCAAAGTAGAGCCCGAACTCTTGAAAGGATATCATAAAAAGAAAATTGTAAGAGAAATCTGGAGATATCACTTGGATGAACCTATCTTTATAAAAACTGCTCTGATGGCATATACAAACAATGTGTTGCTGAAAGCGAAATTCCAGAAATTCTGTATCATTGTCATGGATCTGATTATGCCAGACATTTTGCCAGTTTTAAAACGGTGTCAAAAATTCTACAAGTAGGATTTTGGTGGCCAACTATGTTTCGAGATGCTCAAACCTACGTAGAAAATGTGACCCCTGCCAAAGAAGAGGAAAAATCAGCAAGAGAAACGAAATGGAACAAAATTTCATACTCAAAGTTGAAGTGTTCGATTGTTGGGGCATCAATTTCATGGGCCCTTTACCTTCTTTGCACGGAAATAAATACATCCTAGTTGCCGTAGACTACGTATCCAAATGGGTCGAAGAAATAGCAACTCCGAAAAATGACGCTTCCGTAATTGTTAAACTCTTTAAGAGCATTATCATAAGCGACAAAGGTATTCTCTTTATAAACAGAATGTTCGAAAAAATACTCAAGAAACATGGAGTTCACCATCGAGTATCCACTCCTTATCCTCCCCAGACCAGCGGGCAAGTTAAAATTGACAACCGTCTAATCAAAGAAATTTAAGAAATGACGGTCGCATCAACCCGAAAGGACTAGTCTCTAAATTTGGACGATGCGATTTGGGCATACCAAACAGCATTTAAAACACCGTTAGGGACTACCCCATTTCACTTACTCTATGGAAAAGTATGCCATCTCCCTTTAGAATTGCCACATAAAGAAAAATGGTCTATCAAAAGGACAAATTTCGATGCTAAGCCCTCTGCAGAAAATAGATTGATCCAACTAAATGAGCTAGACGAAATTAGGCCTCATATCTATGATAACTCGAAGTTATACAAAGAAATGGCAAAATCATATCACGACAAGAAAATAATTTCTAGGCATTTCAAACTGAACTATCAAGTACTATTGTATAACTCGTGTTTAACTCTTTTTCTCGGAAAACTTTGTTCTCGTTGGTATGGACCCTTCACCATTAAAGAAGTTACACCTAGTGGGGCAGTCGTCCTATTTAATCCTATTGGGATGAATGGGCAAAGAATGAAACATTATTGGGCTAAAGCCGAAATTCTGCACATTTAGACCATACGCATGTAGGTGCCTGACCCCGAATATTAAGCCCATTTCTCGTCAAGCTTATGACTTTAAACAAGCGCTGAGTGGAAGGCAACCCACTGATATTTTTATTTAAAAAAATTTCTTAAAATTTTTAAATTAATAATTAATTATTTATGCATTTACATATTTATTATGCAAAAAGGAGTCGTCAAACTGACCATCGATCGACGCCCTTATAGGACCGTCGATCAACGGTCTTCTCTCGAGTAGGTTAACTCGACACCACCCCATTTCATAAATCACTTTTCTCAAAACCGCCAAAACACAAAACGAGTATACATTTAATTTCTCTATCGATTTTTAGCCGATTTTACTCGTTCTTGAGCCCTAATCACTCGATTTTCACCCTCTCTTACTGTTTAGATCACTAAATCAAACGATCTTCAAGGTAGATTCTTTAAATCTCATAGTTTAAGGAAACTTCTAGGGTTTGTAGAAAAATTGAGTTTTTATCATGTTTGGTCGGAATTTAAAACACGCTAGGGTGGTGGATTACTAGATTAGGAACTATCTACCATATTTACACACGATTTGCACCCTCTGAGGTTTTTCTTTTGGATTATGTATCCCAGGGTTCGCGATCCCGCGTTGATTGATACCCATGAGGCGTCGTCGATCGATAAACATGAGGACATGTCAATTGATGCCCATGCGGTGCCATCGATCGATGGTGATAGTATATACATCGATTATGATTCTTGGTTTGTTTATTCAATGCAGATGAACAAAAGGCCCACCAAGGAAAGGTTTGACACCGGTAGCTACAGTGCTCCCCAACATGGTCCTCCATGTCGACACCGTTGGCCAAAGGAGGAAGAGATTTTCTCGAGACGTTCGAGAACTTCCCTGAACCTGGAGCAGCTGTAGCATCTAGGGAATGCACCCATCGCCCTGTGCTTGAGGAGTGGAACGACTATGACAGCCTCTACTATAACGTTTGGCAAAGCGTTTCTATTGAGTCCACCAGGTTTGCTGACAAGGGCACCCTGGGGAAGCGGGGACTCTTGACAGAATTCACACAGATGGTGAGGGAGCTGGGTTTAGGTAGTATGGCTACTAGGACATACCCTATTTACCCCGACCTTGTCAGACAGTCCATCGCCACGGCTCAGGTTCTCTACAGTAGCCCTCGGGTGAAGCTGGCAAACGAGACTACTTTGTTCTTTCTCATCAGAGGCATCAGGTACAAGATCACCATTCTGGAGCTCTGCGAGGTCTATGGGTTCGACACCGGCACTCTCGCCTGCTCAGTTTCTGCTTTCCCCGGTATGCCTACCTTTTCGGAACTCATTGCTAAAGGCCCTTTCGACTCGGGCTCTGCTACTGAGACAGACATTCGTCCCCCCCACCCTGCGCTACTTCATGAAGGTCCTTGCCAACACTCTGTTGTGCAAGATGGAACACAACAAGGTTATGGTTCAGGACCTCACATTGCTGTACTACTCTGTCAGGGAGTTGGTGGGACTTGATGAAGAGGTCTATCGCCCACCATTGAGCGACCAGAGGGTGAGTTTGGGGGCTGTTTTTGGTGAGCACTTGGCAACCCTTAAGGAGAAACCCTTCAAGGGTTATGGCCCGAAGAAGGAGATGATTGGGAGCCTCTTGACGCCTCTATTCAGCTATCTTAGCATCAGCTTTGAGGGAGCCTCAGTAGAGAGCGACTTACACTTCATGGATGAGGGACACTTGGGGAGGAGTGGCTGGCTGAAGGAGGGACACTATTGGTCTTTCGTGGATGACTAGGGGTCCAGGATGATAGTGCTTCCTGCGCCAAGGATAACAGGTTTTGATGATGATCCAGATCGCCTTGCTTTCAGTCCAGCTGAACAGCACCTACACACAGCACCTCTCAGAGTATGCCGCAGAGGAGGTCTCCGACAAGCCCATACAGACGCAGTAGCAGTAACAGACGAGCCGACACATCCACCTGCACATCTCCCAGCCTTCCCGCAGATTCCAGAGATCCCCATCCACGACCATGGTGACTTCCAGAGAGTCATGGTGGACGCGCTTCGTGCTATATGTGCTCGGGTGGAGATGATGTCTTGATGCCAGTCTTTCAGCCATCCCAGGACCAGAGCGAGATCACCACCAGGACCCACACCACAGCCTCAGCAGATCAACTCAGATACATCATACGAGGAGTAGTCACCATTGTTACTTCCTCGTCTCTTATCTTATTCCCAGACTTATATTAGTACTTGTTTTATTTTGTTGTCTTGGATATATACTTATTATAATTATTATTATTATCCTATTTGGATGATTGATGTGTGTTTGAGTGTCTGACACAGCTAACCCAAAGATGGATGACAAGAAAGGAGACTAGACTGATGCATGATTTCAGTCTGATACGTCCAGCATCGATCGACGACACTTAGTTGCTGTTGATCGATAAGTGATCAAACAAAGACGTTTAGTAGATAGTTTGAGTTCTCAATCGATCGATGGTGTTGTTTTGCCATCACCCAACACACACCTCTAACCATCGATTGACACTCTCATATAGAGAGGTGTATCGGATATACAACCTATACTATTTACTTACGATTTAATTTCCCTAACCAATCCGAGACGATTACACTGGGGACAGTGTAATTTAAGTTTGGGGGAGGTTTGTTAATGCTAGTTAAGTTGTTTTGAATTTTATTTGCTATATAAATATAAGTTTTTCAAAAAGTTTTATTGAGTCAAGAAGGGGACTGATCAAGATTTATTATTGACAAACCACACTTTAGCAGCATTCTTAGAAGGTTGTTGCAGATATTACTAGAGATTCCAAAGTAGATCATTCTACCATTATATCACACTTGCTTAAAAAGTTTGAAGGAACCGAAGCTGATTTCCAACACTAATCCTGACATTATTTGCTTGTTTTGGGATTTGGTATACACTGGATCGGATTACTTCTGCAAGTCTGTAGGTACAAGTCATTGCACCTTTGATTCCCTTCCTCTTCCTTCTCAGCATCTACCTAATAGCTTAAAATATTGAGATGACTTCCCGAGATGCAGAGAGGTAGGTAAATTACCTATGACCCCATTATTCTAATTCAGAGGAATGATCACACATCATTGGAAGCGAGGGGTAGGTACATTACCGATGACCCCACAACTCGCCTACAACGTTTCCCAAAAAGAAAAAGAAAAAAAAGAGAGGAAGATTCATTGTCCATTGAGTTTGAGATGGATTGTATCAGCATCATTGTCCATTGAGTTTGAGATCTAGAAAGATTTAGAGAGAAGGGGGGAGAAAGGAATCAGAGAAAACTTTGTGCCTATTTTTTCAGATACTTGCAGAGGTAGAGTTCATGTGTCCTTTGATCGATACTCCCAAGGTAAAGCCAAAACTTTATTTTATGCAAAGAAATGAAATCAGTAAAGGGGTGAGTAAGACTACTATTTGCTAAGCTGCTGGTAGACTGGATTTGGTTGTTATACTAGGATAGGGTATATAAATTTTCTCTGTGACCGACTTGATAGGATGTGGTTGCAACAGAATAAGGTAACACTTATACTTAGATATTATGTGAGTCTCCACTTTTCAAACCTCTTTCACAGCCTTAATTTGCTTGAGGACAATCAAGGGTAAGTCTCGGGGAGTTGATATAGCATATTTATTACCAGTTTTAGACTATGTTCTAGGCTCTATTTAGGGTCTACTATGTGTGTCTAGACTACGTTTTGGAGTATTTACAGGTCTAGGTACTCATTGGAAGCAATTGGAGTTTTGGGCTATTTTGGAGCATTTAGGATGCTCAGCCAGAAACTCAGAGTCGGATACTGTTTTTTTATGAAGCATCGATCGACGTCACACATCGTGCATCGATCGACGGCCAAGTCGGCCAAGAGATTTATGTAGACCTGAGAAATTACAAATTTTACCCAGTCGAATAATTTGCAAGACAAGTCCCTGGCCGAAATATAGTCTATTTATTAAAGTTTTTTTTCTTAGTTTAAAGAGCCACCAGAGATTTAGTTCTAAGAGTTGGAACACCTTTCTACATCTATTGGAGAGAGGGAGATCTGAACCTTATTACAGAGAAGATCTTGAACTCCTTATCTCTTTACTCAGTTCATTTAATGCAATTTATTCAAACTTTAATCATGACCTTCATTGCTATGTCTGAGTAGTTATTGTTAGATTTAGGGTTCTTCAATGGTAGTAATGTCGTGTTGATTTTATAGAACTCGTAGGGTAATCTTCTTGGTTCTTTGTTTAAGTTGCTCTCAATGCTAAGTTGAATTTGATCACCTCAATCTTAGGGTTCCATAGCGCAATCGAGAGCCTGGTTATGACCCTGAAGTTATCTTAAACAATCTAAATAACTAGTAACAAACGAGAGTTGAATTAGATGTTTAGAGAACCTATCAAACCACAAAACCAGTACCGTTTATAAAGAGCATCGATCGATACCAATATATGGACATCATTCGATACTCAGTCGAGATGTGCGAGAAGGATTCCCTAAACCCTGAGGTTTGTGTTCGAGAACAGTACTTAATTAAAACCCTAGCAATCTATTAATCTGCATCGCCAAATATTACCTGAGAAATCACCTTAATCTTCTCCCCTAACCTTCACAAACCAAATCAATCTCGGATCATTCCTTTGCTATTATTATTAATTTTCTAGCTTTACTTCAACAGCAATAAATCTAATGCGCAATCCTAGAGTCTCTGTAGATTCGATCCTTAAGTACTACACTGAACCTCTTATTTGAGAGAGCAAAAGTGGGAATATGGTTAATTTGAGAGTGATATAAAACCCCACATCAATATTTGTAGTCTATTGTCTGCACACACTCCTTGTAGATTTGATCCCTAAATACAACAACTGAACCTCTTATTTGAGAGAAAGTTGCTCGATCCCTAAGTACTACACTTAACCTCTTATTTGAGAGAGCAAAAATGGGAATATGGTTAATTTGAGAGTGATATAAAACCCCACATCAATATTTGTAGTCTATTGTGTGCACACTCTCCATGTAGATTTGATCCCTAAATACAACAACTGAACCTCTTATTTGAGAGAAAGTTGCTCATATTGTAACTTAAGTGACATAGAATTTCGCGTTGTTTCCGAGGAGCATTGGACTCACCATTAGACTTGGTTAGTAGGTTTGATCTAGGTTTTACTTTTTTTTAGCTACTTAAAAAATATTTTATTTGTCTTTCAGGTGCATGTCCAGCAGTACCAAAAGCCACAAAGACTAATATATGTTTTTCTCAGACTCTGCAATGTTAGAACGCACGACCTGCAAAGATAAGCATACGACATCGATCAACAGTAACGCTTCTTTGTCAATCGATGCTATCTATGAGCACGCAACGATTGAACCATCACATCTTCATCGATCAACACTAACCCGCGAGCAGACAACATGGTTACGACTTTAATACTAACAAGGGATTATAATGGGGACCTGCATGACCAAGAGGGTCATCTTCGTAATGCAGCAGGTCGTAGACTCGCTGATAAGGGGATTGAAATCCCTAAACCACAAGAAGATGCTTGAGAAGTTACTGAAGCTTGAGCTGCTCATGCTGTAGCGAATCCTCAGGTTGTAGCTAATGATAATTTCAGGGCTACTCGACCCATAATGTTGGCTAATTACAACTGCCCAAATCACTACTACGCGAACAAATCTTCTATTCGTCCTCCACCTTTCCGAAGGCACGATTTCTAGCTGAAGCCAGCATACTTCACACTTGTGGGAAAGACACCTTATCATGGTCACCAACATGAGCATCCTATGGAGCATCTTGAGCGGTTCGAGGATCTAGTTTATGCTATCAAAGCCAACTAAGCCCTGGGGACTACCTTCTTTGTAAGCTCTTCAAGTACTCACTCGTTAGAGATGCTTCATATTGGCTTAAGCAGTTACCACCAGGATCACCTACATCCTGGACTGACATCAAAACGTCTTCCTGCGTAATTTCTTTGATGTCGCACGATCTGAAGACTTGAGGAGCAAAATTGCTACATTCACACATGAGCCTGTAGAGTCTTGCGGAAGCTCTTGGTTAAGATTCAAATCATATAAGAGAGATTGTCTGCACCATGGATTAACGAGGTAAAGCTTCTTTGTGCCTTCTTCAGAGGCATCGCTTTGGTTTCCCAGATGGCTCTTGACACATCTAGTGAAGGGAACTTCAACACAAGGACTCCATAAGAGGTTGTGAGACTTAATGAGAACTTGGGATCTAGCAATAGGACCAAGAACACTGATTTGAAAAGGAAGAAATTTACTGCTAGCTTGGGAAAGGAGCTGCTGGATGAAGTTAAAGCCAAGCTGGACAAGTTCATAAGCTTCTTAAGAGGCATGTGAGCTTTGCGGAAGATGTAGAGGTTGTTGAAACCAACAGTGATAAAGGTCATGAAGAGGATGTTACATACATTAGTGGTATTGGCTTTCAGAAGTATGGAAATCACAGTGGAAAAAAGAACTCCTATATCACTAGCCAAACGAGTTATTACTGTTGGAACCGAAATCCACATTGTCAATTTCCGTAAATTAAGGAAAGTCAAGTGAACCCGACTTTCCCAGAGGCCCCGGATTATCTGTGTAAACACACGAATACGAAAAAGAAAGAGATAACAGAATATCGATCGTAAGTTGAATAGAGGAGTTTTATTGATTGATACGAACAAAGTTACATGATTTTACGAAGAACAAAACGAGTATAATGTAGCTAACAAAGAGAATCTCAGAACAAAGTTGAAGAAGAATCTAAGTAAAGTTTCGAGTATGCAGCCACCTAAATTTTAGTTTCTTCTAACCTAGCCGAGAGTTTCAAGGTCTAAATATTTTGGGAGAGGCTTGATGACATGTACCACCCGTTCAACAACTGTATTTGCTGGTTAACCACATGCATGGAAGAGATGAAGCAGAAGATGGACTAAACCCATCAGATTATCCAACCACAACAATTGATTGGAGCAGTTAGTTCGGCATCAACCGACAGAAACACTAGGCCACCAATCGATAGTCATCACACAATATTTAGGCAGAGGCTGGTAACAGAGAAGTTATTGGAGGACAATCTTGATGTAGTTTATCTTTCTCAAGACTTGATGAGAGATAGTATCTACCAGAGATTGGATGATATTTCTGAGCCCACAGATGCAAAGCTTAACATACTGATGGGATGCACTCAAACACTTTAGGAAAGGATGAGTACAATAGAGACTGCTCAGATAAGGATGGACAACCATAGAACCAGAGGAGAAGAAGCTGTCAGGAGCTTCATCAGTGCATGGTTTGAGATGAACAGAGAGTATGCAAATACCTGCTTTCCAGATTGGTTCGATGATCTACCTTTCTAGTCCAGAAGTCCAAATGTCGAGCTTAAGACTATAACTAAGCGCTGAGTGTGAGGTAACCCACTGTTAGTAAGTTTTAATTTGTTTTTTTATTATTTAGTCATTAATTACGAGTTTATTTAATAACTTTAGGTTTTCAAAGGAGTGGAAAAATTCGAAACCACCATAGGTCGACGTCAACACTTCACCATCGGTCGACAGCGTGGATGGTTTACCATCGGTTAACAATCATCACTCACCATCGGTAAACACTCCTTACGAAGTTTTTTAACATCGACTTTCTCTCTACCTTTTACTTATGATTTAGGTTTCCCTTAATCGAACCAGAAGAGATAACATTGGGGATAGTGTTATTTAAGTATGGGGGAGAATTGCTGATGCTTTTATTTATTTTGAGATTTTATTTGTTACCTTTACTTAAGTTTTTTTAAAAACATTTATTGAGTCAAGAAGGAGATTATGATCAGAACTTTTTTATATGACTAACCACACTATAGCACCGCTCTTAGATATGTTGATTGCAGAGATTACTAGTGTAACATCCCGAGTTGTGATATGTGAAAAGGCTTAAGAGAATTGATTTGGCTACCTATGTCACCAAAGTTGACTTACCTTTTCCGTCACACATCCGTTTAGAACTCCAGGGTTAAGCGTGCTTATACTGGAGTAGTGAAAGGATGGGTGACCTATCGGGAAGTGATTCGCGATACCGTGCGAGTGAGACCAAAACACGGGGAAAGGTCGGGTGGTGGTTGCAGGGTCAGTAAACAATGATTTCGAGCCTTGAAAAATTAACGCACATCCGTCAGATGGGGGGCCCACGGGCCGAGAGAGCAGGCGTGGGTGGCCCATTAGCCGTGGGCGGTCGGGGCGTTACAAGTGGTATCAGAGCTGGTTAGCCATCTCGGTTCTGACCTGAGAGGCGTCTTGAGACCTGTCGTGGGACGCAACGAGGGCGTTGCGTTCTTTGAGAGGGGGTGAATTGTAACATCTCGAGTTGTGATATGTGAAAAGGCTTAAGAGAATTGATTTGGCTACCTATTTCACCAAAGTTGACTTACCTTTTCCGTCACACATCCGTTTAGAACTCCAGGGTTAAGTGTGCTTATACTGGAGTAGTGAAAGGATGGGTGACCTATCGGGAAGTGATTCGCGATACCGTGCGAGTGAGGCCAAAACACGAGGAAAGGTCGGGTGGTGGTTGCAGGGTCAGTAAACAATGATTTCAAGCCTTGAAAAATTAACGCATGACCGTCAGATGGGATGGGGCCCACGGGCCGAGAGAGCGGGCGTGGGTGGCCCATTAGCCATGGGCGGTCGGGGCGTTACAACTAGATATGCCAAAGTGAATCATCCTGCAATTAGATCGCACTTAATAAGAAAGTTTGAAGGAACCAAAGCTGATCCCCAACCTAATACTGACTATTTTGCTTGCTTTGGGGCTTGGCATACACCAGATCAGATTCCTTCTGCAAATTTGTAAGGTACTATTATATGTATTTCTGATTCCCTTCTCTCTCTCTCTCTCACTCTCTCTTTCTCTCCCTCTCTCTCTGTCCCTCTCTCTCTCTATCTCTTTCCCTCTCTCTCTGTCTCTCTCTCTCTCTCTCTTCAGAATATATAAAAGAAAAGATTGAGATGATTTCCTGAGATGCATAGGGTAGGTACATAACTGATGCCTCAGTATTCTAATTCAAAGAAATGATCACAAATTGTTGGAAGCGAGGGGTATGTACATTACCGATGACCCCACTATTCGCTCACAACTTTTCTCAAAAAAAGAAAGAAAGAAGAAACCGAAAATAAGATGGCAGGATGGACTACATCAGCATCATTGTCCATTGCGTTTGAGATCTAAAAAGATCCAGAGAAGAGAGAAATGAGGGAAGAAAGGGATCATGAAAGACTTTATACCTGTGTATGCAGATTTGCATGAGTTGAGTCCACTTTTCATTTGATCGATACTCCCAAAGGTAAATCTTGCACTCTATTTTTATGCAAACAAATAAGATTAGTAGAGAGGTGAGTCAAATTAGTATATGTTGAGTTGCTGACAGAATGGATTTGGCTGCTATACTAAGATAGGACATATAGAGTTTCTCTTTGATTAGCATTATTTGATGTGGTTGCAATATAGTAGGGGTGATAGTTATGCTTATACAATATGTGAGTCCCCGCTTTCAAACCTCTTTCACAGGCTACCTTTGTTTTGCTTGAGAACAAGCAAAAGGTTAAGTCTGGGGGAGTTGATATACCTTCTTATTTACTAGTTTTAGATCATAATTTGGACCCTATTTGGAGTCTATTATGTGAGTATGGACTGTGTTTTCGAGTCTTTACTGGTCCATGTACGATTTGGAGCATTATGGAGATCATGGAGCTTGTTAGAGTATTTAGAAGAGATATCCAGTAGTTGTTCACATTCAGCTAAGAACGAGTCGAAGTGAAGCATGACCATTGATCGACGGGGCATCCTTGCTGTCGATCGACGGCCCACTAGCAGAGTATTGGCCGACTTCAAGCCTAAGTCACAAAGAATTATGAGAATTCCCCTAGATGAATTTTGACCTAGCTTATATGGGGTTTGCCATTGTTTAGGCAGAACATCATGTTTTATATTACAGCTTTTAGTTTTCTTGCATTGAGATTTTTAGTAGTTTAGGGGAGAATATCTGAACTCCTTCAAGGATCTGTATTGGAACTCCATTTATTATTCTATGCATTATATTATTCAGTTCATCAGTTTTATCTTTGATCATGTCTGAGTAAGTCACCTGTTAGATTTATGGTTCATAATGGTACTAATGAATTAGCTTCAAAATAGGATTGCTAGGATGAAGTAGTATCAATTTTTGGAATTGTGTTTAATGCATGCGTTCTAGAGTAGCTAACTAGGAACCTGAACTTAGGACATGGATAACTACGAGAGTAGGTTATGTGCCAGAATTGATTTCATTGAGCTAGGTTGCTAGATGCATGCGAGAGCTGGTATAATTAGAATAGTGGACAAACTTCATGTCTGATTAGCGTCGATAGACATCAGGCCTTAGTCGTCAATCGACGGTGCACTTTTATATTCGCACACAATAGTTGAGACAAGAGGGATTCGGACTAGTTAGCATATATTGTTCTTGCATATTAATAATTCCCTGTATCCAATCCATTATAATTCACTTGCTTGAAATCTTAGATCTTCCACTTTTTCATATTTGCATTCGCTTTAGTATTTTAGATAATTTCCTATTCATGATAGACTTACAACGAAAACCACTATTAGTTTGCCTAGCTTAACCATTAGAGTTATAAAAATATATTGTGTGACTCGCTCTATGTGGATTTAATTCCTAAGTACTGCAATTTGACCACTCTTGGCAAGAGTAGTTCGTAGGATTAATTTGATAGATTGCATTATTAAGAACATAATCCTTAACACGCACGCTGTCAACGAGTTTCTAAGTGAAATAAGAACAAGGTTCCTAAGAATATGAGTAGAGAGGCTAATGAGAAAGAGATGGATAGTTTCACCAAAAGTATGTTGAGGATCCTTGTGAACATGCCATTCAATGAAGGTTATTGGACCCACAGACTCTGGATGTTTTTCAGAGAGAGCAAAGAGACAGAAGAGGACATTAAGCGTATGTTCCATCATATCAGAGAGAATTTGAAGAATTGGATTAAATTGAAGAAGAAGAGTGACACAGGGAAGTTTGTGGTTTCCTACATGATTGGAAATCAATGCTACCCTAATACCCGCTGCGATACAGGTTCTTCAGGAAATATTATGCTCATTGTGATGGTTGAGAAGCTGAGTTGAAGACAGAACCAACTAGCGATTCATTCACCTTTGTGAATTATTCTAAGGAAAATTCAGAAGGGATTGTCAAAAACCCTCAGGTACGGATTGGTAATGCCCTAGTTCAAGTAGATTTTCATGTTATGGATATTCATATAGACTGTAATTTCTCTATTACTTGGGAAAGCCTTCATATCCATTGTAGGAGCTGTTTGTGATATGAACACAAACATGTTGTATCTCCCACTAATCAGTGAGACAGATTTTTAAAAACATGTTCAAGTGGTCAAGGGAAACACACCCGACATAGAGAGAGGAGATGATCTAGGATTTATGACAGTTTGTAGGCTTATTCTGGCGCATAACGCGAAGATGATGGCGAGGCGTCGATCGACACCCATCAACCAGCATCGATCGACACCCATACCCCAGCATCGATCGACACCCCTGCGACTGAAGATTTCCGGGAAGATTTTTCAATTGAGGACGCCATTCCACCTAAGAGAAAATTCAGTGTGATGGCACCAGATGAGCATGGACTTTACAGAGATGAAAAGGAAGATACATATGCTAAGGATGAAAGGATCATCAATGTTTCAAAAGAATATATGAAAGCAATACTTGATATTGCAGATAGTTTGGGAGGCTATTATGTGAGTTTACCAAAGTATGATGGATGTTTTCAGTTGCCTGGTGTCCACCTTACACTCCCACGTCGTCCAGAACCTGAGGTTTACATGAGAAAACAATTTAAAGACATGACAACTGATATTTACACAATCAGGAGAGGATGTTTGATGAGTTCTACAGAAATACTGATGCAATCTATTTCCCTCTCAACAACAACATTGGATGGTTAAGTAAGTGTATGGAAGAGCTGCAGTTGAAAGTGTATTACACACATGAGATTATCCATAGGATGCAAGAGCACAGATTCAAAGGAGACGAAGCCATCAAATGCTTTGTAGGCACCATGTTCTAGATGAGTAGAGAAGATGTTGATACTTGTTTTCCAACAAGTGTTCAGTTACCTCCATACTAGCCAAAATATATTTAAAATGTCAATCTAAAGGCTATAAACAAGCGCTTTAAAGAAGGCAACCCATTTAGTAAGTTTTAAATTAGTTTGATTTTCTTATGTTTACTGATTTTTCGTGCTTAGTTAGTTTCATGACCAAAAAACCCGACAAAGACGATTCTGCACCGAGCATCGATCGACATCTGATCAATGTCGATCGATAAAGCATCACGTGTACTAATCGATCGCCACTTAACTGTGTCGCTCGACACTCACCACAAACGAGGAGTTATACTGGTTTTTCTTGTGAAATTTCGTTTTTATAAGTTATTTTCCCACCAATATTAGACTTTATAACATTGGAGACAGTGTTGTTTAAGTCTCTGGGAGGCATTACTGATATTGTGCTTTATTTTGAGCTTAATTTTATGTGTGTTTTATTGAATTTTATAGAGAAATGAAGAAGATGATTATTTTTTTTTCAATTTTTAATTATTATCTAACCACTCTCTAGCAATTCTTTGAGGTTAATTATTGCAGGGTGTACTGAATGGAAACACTAAAGTGGATCACCTGCCAATAACATCCATCCTAGCTGATAAATTCTGAAGGAACGAAAGATTACTTCCAACCTTCAACAACTTAACTTGCCTATTTTGGGGCTTGGTGTACACTGGATTGGATTCCTCCTACAAGTCTGGAAGGTAAAATTTGGTGTGTTTCTGGTTTCCTTCTTTCATCTCTCTTCGGCATCTAGAAAAGAAAAGATTTAGATGATTTCATGAGATGCAGAGGAGTATAAAAATTTTCCATGAACCCAATATTCTAATTCAGAAAGGAATGATCACACATCGTTGGAAACAAGGCAGAGATACATTACCGATGACTCTATTATTCGCCTACACTTTATGAATAAAAAAAACAGAAGATTAACAAGACAGACTGCAGCAACGTCATTGGTGTTAAAATAAGAGATTATGATGTGTAGAATGAAGAACAGTGAAGTATTTGATGAAGAATGATGATGAACAGATGAAGAATGATGATGAACAAGAAGAGAGAGAGTATGGGCGAGTTTGAGAGAGAGAGAGAGTGTAATGAGAATGGGAGAATGATTCTCCTTGCTTGTATTCAGACCCTTGTTACATAATATATGGACAACCAGAATGAATAAAATAAAGACTAAACAGAAAGAGACAAGGGCAAAGGTTTAGGGAGTGAAAGTGACAGCTACTTGCATTTGAATTCTTAAGGCAACATGTGACTTCTCTTCATGGCAGCTTCCTCCAACGGCCATATTGACCAGAAAGGGTCATAAGACTCTCCTGAATACTTGCCCTACAATCTTTGTTCATTCCTAAACCTTGCTTGCCTTGCACTCCACTTCAGGTCAAGATATGATCAAACTGTATGGACAACTCTATCTTGATCATTCTTTTGTCTTCATCATTCTTTCTTACATTGTCTCTCTCTGGTTCTTCATCTCAATACTCCCCCTCAAGCTTGACTACCGGGAATGGTCATGCTTGGAAACATGAAGAACCTCCCTCATTAAAACCTTAGTGTGCAAAACCCAGTGGGATAAAAACACACTAAGGAAAAAGAGTAGAGGTCTCCATGATAGGAAAGTCAGTGAGATGTGAGGTCTATGAGTCCCAACTTAGAGTGGATGAACTCAAAGAGTTTGGTACTTGCTGCCTTGGTGAAGATATCAGCTAGATGGTCTTCACTTCTTGTATAGCAAGGTAGGATGATTTGCTTCTCCACAGTTTGTCGAACCTTGTGGCAGTCTACTTCAATGTGTTTTGTTCTTTCATGGAAGAATGAGTTGCTGGCAATGTGAATGGCTGCTTGATTGTCACAATGCATTGTGATGGGTGATGTTGTCTCGATTCCCAAGTCTCCAAGCAATCCCTTGATCCATATCTACTCATTGGTGAGCTTCCTCATAGCTATGTATTCAGCCTCAGCACTTGAACATGATACAACCTTCTGCTTCTTGCTCTTTCAAGTCACTTGGTTGCCTCCAATGAATGTATGATACCCAGTGGTTGATCTCCTATCAACCCTATCTCCTACCCGATCAGCATCACAATACCCAACTATTTCAGTGCTTCCATTGCATCCCATCCAAACACCTTGCACTACAAGAAATATGGCCATTGTTAGCGCGGGTTTTATGCTATGTTAGGGGTTTGATAGCGTTTTACCAAATGCTATGTATACGGCAACAATCATAGGTACCCCCCCTAGGATAGCGTTTTTCTGTGATGCTACGAAATGTTAATTTACAATAGCACTAACTGGGTGATGTTATTAACTAATCTATGGCACGTTTATTTTCTGTTACAATTCAATTACGATACATATTTCGTGCAATGGTAGAGACTTCTACAATAGCAAAAGCTTATTCTGGTAATTGCAGTTAATAAGTGCTATACAAAAGGGTGTAATAGCTTCAAAATATATCATGATAATTTAAATTATATGTAATTTGGAATGCTATGATTTGTAATGACAACAATTTTTTTTAGCTATTGTTTTTTGTGTCTAAGAGCTATGATTTGCTTAATACGTAATTTGTTTCACCAAAACAGAAAGTCAAATCCAAACAAATCCATTCATAAAATAAGTTCCAACTACATAAGTCATTACACATAAGTGTTACTGATGCCGTTTAAAAACTGATACCAAAGTCATAAGAAATAATAGCATACATGGAGTTCATTAGTCTAGCTTAAAACTAGCTAATCTTGACCTAAGTTCTTCATTCCCCCTGCTCCCTGAGATGAGATAAACTCTGATCATCAACAAAGCAATTACATATGCAAGGTTATAACAAAAAGATACAAAAAAGATGACCAATTTATCAATTGGCCAAGCAATTGATGAACCATGTGCATCTTTCACACACTCAATCTCATCTGATTTCCTCCAAACTTCTGCATCATCTACAAGCACAACATCTACCCAAACTCTAGCTGCTTTCGGACCTAAGCGTACAAAGTGGACCATTTGAGCTGGGTCTGTTGAATGCACATGTCCTTCAGAAACAACTTGTTTCTTCACACCAACGTCCATCAGTTTGCACTTCTGATTCGGTTTCACAACTTTAGATCCAAGCTTCATCTGACACTTTACAATATACATGAGCACAACTTCAAACTGAGACTAATATAATCAGATGAAAGCATAATGAGTAAAAAATAATTACCTGATCAGTTGGTGGAGAATCCTCAGTAGGAGCAGACGCTGTTGCACCTGATTTTTCACCTGATTTTGCACCTTTTGTAACACCTTTTCCAGCGGGTGAACCTACCGATGTATCTTTGCTACCAGTTTCTCTTCCATGTCGTACTGATGAAGGGACAGTCTTTGGAGAAGGAGAATGCTGTCTTGTTGATCCTGGTGTGTTTTCAAAGACAACTTTTCGAGCAGGCCATGATATAAAAGAGTTTAAACAGTCGTCAAGGCATGCAAGATCCATCGTTGGCCTCCATAAATATGTTCCCTCCTCAAGCACAACATCCAGAAATACTTTAACAGCTTTAGGTCCGAGAGGAATGCCATTAACCAGTGCCTTTGGTGCTTGTGTCTGCCAACGCCCTTCACCGACAACTACACTATCATCAGACAAATCCAGTATTTTGCATTTGTTGAGAGAATTTGCTCTCGAACCTTGTCAAACATATTCAGATATCAAACTCATCATAGACGAAATCTTGACCTTAATTACTATGTGAATGGAAAAGAAATAGTATTTACCAGTGGTGCAATGTCTTCTGATCCAAGGCCCATACCTAGTTCGACACATTTATTCTTCGGCCATGCAATGATTTGACCAACAGCTTCCTTAATTGTGCACATGTTACTCGCAGGTCTCCAGAGGAATGCTTCTTGTTCAGTAGAAGTTTCAACTAAGACCTTTGCATCCTTAGGTCCTAGGTGACTGTCATTCACTATGTCATCTGGATCAGAAGCAAGGATACGGCCCTCAGCAACGTTCCCATCTTCATCAACCCAATCAATCAGAAGACATTTCTTTTGTGATCTCTTGTTTACACTCTGTCAAATGGTCAAGAGTAAAAATCCTAGTGTAAAATAAATAAACAAAACCATTGATCTCATATATATATATGACTTACTCTTGCTGCAGAGGTTTCCCCCACTTCATTGTCTTCTCTCTGTAACATAAATCCATTCCAAAGCTTAAAATTATTGCATAAATCCATTCCAAAAATTAAAATTCTACAAGATGTATCTAACCTGGCTTTTCACTTTCGCAAGTTCAGACTGTAACTCGTTAACCTTTTGCATAAGCTGAATTTGCTTCTCTTGCATCTCAGAGATAGAGTTGTGGTTGACATTGAAGCAAGCTAATTTCGTTTTACTAATATTTCTCCCCCATTGCTCTTATTCGACCAGGATTATCAGGTCCTAAGACCTGGATGAGTGTGTCTTCATCTAAATTTTTAGCAGTCTGATTAGCACCATTAACTATCTCATCTGCCTTTTGCTGTAGAGAACATTAAAAAAGATCAGGGAAATTAGAATTTTGTTTTATAGTATCAGAAAATGGGTTAAACTCACAATCTTCTCAGCTGCATTTGTGTTGACTGGTGTTCCGTCTTTCCTTGTACGTGACTTCACCCAGACTTTAAGTCTTGACACTTCAGACGGGTCTTCAGAACTATTTTTCTAAGGCAAAATAATATGTCAACAGACTTGTCTAATTAATATGTAGAATGTCAAAAAATAATATGTAGTATGTTTAATTACCATCTCTTCTGCTAGTCTAACCATTCCCTTTCGACTACATGTGTGAGGAATCTGTTTGCGTCTCCTATCCTTGTAGCTATCACTCAGAACCTATCAAATGGTTGACAATATGTAATCAACTGAGTAATCCAATGCATGTTTAGAGAACATTCTTAGGCCTTAGTTGAATTGCATACCTTGAATTCTTTGCTAGTTTTCAGTTTAACAAATTTGCGCCACTCAATAGGAGAAACATTCTTAGGCCTCAGCTGCATCCTCTGTTGGTTATTATCTGATTGATTAATTTGTGTAACTAGGCGTGACTTGGATGCTCTCCATAATCCTCCCATCTGCTTCAGAACTGAAACCCTTTGGTAGTCCTCATCAACCTCAAACCTTTCCTACACTCACATTGTCAAGAAAGCTTTATTCTCTTAAAGGCTAGATAGATACGTGTTCACATTGTCAAGAAAGTGTTACCTGGACTGATTTCCAGAGCACTGTCTTCACTTCTTCAGTGAGATGTTTCCAACTTTCTAAAGTAACAGGCACGTGCTCCCTAACCAATGGACCTAAATATGAGGACAACTTGACTGATCCAGGACCATATGCTTCTCCCATGAATGTGAAATCCACATGAACTCTGCTATTTGGATCTTTAGCTAGTTCTCTCATCATTGTTGGTCCACGCTTTCTCTTACGAGAACTTGAAGCTATTGGTGCCTCAGTATGTTCGATCTCACCTTGAGGCACATCGGCATCATGCTCTGCTTCTAGTAGATCAGCAGCTTCCTCTTGTTCCAATACATGTTCCTCGGATTGCTCTTGTTCAGATTCATGTCCATCGGATTGCTCTTGTTGAGTTTCATGTTCCTCAAATTGATCTTGTTCCTCTACATGGGCTGTAGCTTGGTCTTGTTCCCCGACTTGTTCCTCGACTTGTTCCTCTACAGTAGCTGGAGCTTGGTCTTGTTCCTTTACAATACACACAAACTCAACCTCGTCATCTTTTTCTTCTTCTTGATTGTTGGTTTCCTTCCGCGTTTGCTGCCCTTTGGATGCCCCAATACATGTTCCTAGGATTGCTCTTGTTGAGTTTCATGTTCCTCAAATTGATCTTGTTCCTCTACATGGGCTGGAGCTTGGTCTTGTTCCCCGACTTGTTCCTCGACTTGTTCCTCTACAGTAGCTGGAGCTTGGTCTTGTTCCTTTACAGTACACACGAACTCAACCTCGTCATCTTTTTTCTTCTTCTTGATTGTTGGTTTCCTTCCGCGTTTTCTGCCCTTTGGACGCCCCAATACATGTTCCTCGGCTTGCTCTTGTTGATTTTCATGTTCCTCAAATTGATCTTGTTCCTCTACATGGGCTGGAGCTTGGTCTTGTTCCCCGACTTGTTCCTCGACTTGTTCCTCTACAGTAGCTGGAGCTTGGTCTTGTTCTTTCTTCTTGATTGTTGGTTTCCTTCCGCGTTTGCTGGCCTTTGGACGCCCCATCTCAATTTACCTAAACAAAATATTAAAATTTATGAGTTCACTCTTTACATAAACAGAAACCATACAAGACACACCAACAAAGACACAAGGACCAAGCAAACATACCACAAACCAACAACGAGTCAATGACCAAGCAAACATAACACACACGAACAATAAGGATACATGTTACACATAAATGCCTTGAGCATCACTTCTGGAATTCTCAGCTTCATCAATCCCAGCATCCATGTCTATATTTGATGGCAATGGTCCAATGTCTGCAGTTCCTTCTTGAGTCTCTTCCTTACTGTATCTTCTGGAAGGACCTCTCATGACTATATACCAATTCGAAGACTCATCTTTCCTAGAGTAGAAGACTTGCTTCGCTTGAGATGCTAGTATGTAGGGGTCACTTGTAAAGGAGGCTTGACTATGATTCATGTTAACAAGTGTAAAACATCTTCAATCTTCACTCCATTACCCTTTACGGCCCAATGACACCGGAACAGAGGAACATAGAAGATGTTATAGTCCACCAAAATGATCTCAGTTACTCTGCCGTAGTAGGAAACCAAATCAACGACCTGTGATGTATCTTTGGTACTTGATCTACAAACTGCTGTTGCCTCGTAATAAACCCCACTGTTTTGACTCTTCCTATCAATAGATATATTGTGAAATCTCTGCCCATTAACTATGAATCCTGTATATGACCTTGCAGTATATCTTGGACCATAAGCTATCCACTTAAGTGTTTCATCATGTGCTGTAGAATCAAGAGGCACCTGTTCTTTTAGCCAGCTTGCAAAATTCTTTGTATGCATACTCCATAAGGTTGATGCATCTCGACGGCATCTTCCATCACTGTCTTGCAAATGTTGTAGATGTGCACTTCAATATTGAAAACAAACAATATTTTAGTTACTGTCAACGAATTAATTAAAGAGTAAAATATGGTACTTACTCTACATAAGGTTCGACGAGAGCCATGTTTTGGATGATAGCAAGATGAGCAATCTTTTTTTTCTGTTTCACTGAGAGTAACTGAAGTGCCTCCGGATATTGGACGACCCTCTAAGACATAATTGTTCTCGAACTCCATGTTTCTATCTACTTTCTGCTGGACATTTGTAGTCTTTTTCAAAAATTCATTACAAAACCTGATACATTCCTCAGCTATATAGCACTCAGAAATGCATCCCTCTGGTCTTGCAGGATTCCTTACAAAGTCTTTAAGGACTTTCATATACCTGAAACAATTGACAAAATTTAGAGCAGATAGAAACTCAATTCAAAAGAAATTTTTGTTAAAATTAGTCATATCTATCTTACCTTTCAAATGGGTACATCCATCTAAAATGTACTGGTCCTCCAAGCCGGGCTTCTCTTCCAAGATGGACAGTCAAATGGAGCATGATATCAAAGAAGCTTGGAGGAAAGAATCTTTCGAACAAGCACAGAGTCTCAACAATCTCAGCTTCCATGACCAAAAGCTTCTCCCTATCAATAACTCTCTGACACAGCAGATTGAAGAATGCGCATAACCTAAACACTGCAAGCCTCGGTCCTTTTGGTAACAAACCTTTCAGTGCAATGGGCAGAAGTTGCTGCATCAACACATGGTAGTCATGTGATTTCAACCCTGTGACTTTACACTCATCTAACAAGACACCTCTTGAGATGTTAGAACAATATCCATCCGGCCCTTTGAAGTCGAATAGATGTCTGCAAAAGATCTTCTTCTCTGCCTTGGACAACGACCATGGTGCTGGAGGAAGATATGTGCATTTACCCTGAACTCTAGGGTGCAACTCTGGCCTAATACCAAGCTCCTCGAGATCTTTACGAGCTGCAAGACCATGCTTTGATTTACCACAGTGCAACAAAGTTGACACTAGACTCGCAGCCACATTTCTCTCCACATGCATAACATCTAAGTTGTGTCACACCGGAAGTTCCTACTCAACCATAAACAAAAGACAAAAAAAAATTAATCAAAAGGCAGTTGGAATAGAAAACCATTTAAGGAAAAGAGATAAGTTTCTTACCTCCCAGTAAGGTAGCTTGAAGAAGATTGACCTCTTCTTCCATCTAGATAACTCATCTTCATCTACTTCTACTTCTTCTTCTTCTTCTTCCTCTGATTCACTCGATAAGGCCTCACTATCAGAGCCTTTATAATCAGCACACTGAACCCTTTTTCTCTTTCTTGCAGATCCTTTGAAACTTCCAAAATCATTCTTGAAATTTCTAAGGTGTTGAGAAATTTCACGCCCAGTCTGTATTCTTCCTCTTCTTCCTTGTTCAACTTTGCCATCAAACCATCTTTTCTTTCCCCGGAAACGATGACCTGGTGGGAGACCCTTCCTATGGCACATGTACACATGTTTTCTGCTGTACTTTAACCACATGCTATCTGTCTTTTTCCCACATAACGGACACCCCATTTTACCCTGTACTTTGCAGCCTGCAAGATTCTCGTAAGCCGGAAAATCACTGATTGTCCAGAGCAGTGCTGCCTTAAGAGTAAATGTTGATCGAGTCAGAGCGTCGAATGTTAACTCCCCAATGCTCCACAGGCTGTTCAGATCCTCGATGAGGGGTTCTAAGTATACATCTATACTATTACCAGGCTGCTGTGGACCAGGAATCAACAATAAGAGCATGATGTTCTCCTTCTTCATGCATAAGTCAGGTGGCAAGTTGTAGTTTACCAGTAATACAGGCCAGCAACTGTACATGGAGTTCTTCATGTTGAATGGATTGAATCCATTTGTTGAAAGGCCAAGCCTGATGTTCCTTGCTTCTGCTGCAAGCGTTGGGTATTTAGCATCCATCTGATCCCATGTCACTGAATCAACAGGGTGACGAAGCTTACCATCACTGCTTTTGTTCGTAGAGTGCCACCGTAAATCCTTAGCCATTTCCTCCGAACGAAACATTCTCTTCAGTCTAGGAATTATAGGAAAATAACGTAATACCTTCTGTGGGACGCCCCTCTTCTTCTCACCAGTATGCATATTTGTCTTCCATCTCGAAGCCTTACACTTTGGACACTTCTCAAGCTTCTCGAACCTCTTTCTGAATAGACAACAGTCATTAATACATGCATGAATCTTCTCATAACCCATATCGAAGGATTTCAGAAATTTCTTCACGTCATACAGTGATGTGTGAAGCACATTATCCACTGGTAACATCTCCGTCACTGTCTCTAGTAGATCATTGAAGCTCTTGCCAGACCACCCATTCTAAGTCTTCAGTCGAAATAGTGAAACAATTGCAGAGAGCTTACTATGGTTGACACATGCTGGATACAGGGGTGTTTCAGCCTCAACTAACTTTGCCAAAAACTCATCTTCTTTCTTGTCGTCTCCCTCTGCAGCTTCAGATAAATCCCCCGTCTCAACTAACTCTTCATCAAAAAGCTCAGCAGCTCTGTACAGCTCCAACGATCTCATCATTCCATTCAGTTGCTCTACTTTCACCTGCAACCTCTGAGTTCACTTCTCCATGTAGATACCAATCACTCCGCATCTTATAACCCTCCTCCAATCCCCTGGTAACTAGATGGTGAACTACAACACTTTCTGAATGACGATCAATGTTACGGCAGTCTATGCACGGGCATATAATCATATCAATCCCTCCCATAGCTGAAGCCACATCCCAGACAAACTGTGAAGCCCCTCTCTCATATCCAGGATCAACTCTTCCATTAACAATCAAAATGAAAACAAAAGAAACATGTTAGTGCGATGCACAAAATGAAAACTAAAATATATATGCTTAAGATCAGTACCTGCTTAGATGTACCCAAGCTTTGTCCATCGTACTGTGATGTCAAGTTGTCCTCATAGCATATAACGATACATAAAATCCAAAAAAATCATCAAAATAATTCAGAGCAAACAAGAACTCAAAGCAACCAAGAACTCAAAGCAAATAAGAACTCAAAGCAAATAAGAACTCAAAGCAACCGAGAACTCAAAAAGTAAAATAATAAATTCGAGATTATGTAAATCGATTTCAACTCAAATTAGGACTCCCACTACCTTCGAGATGTACAACCGGAGCTGAATCGAAGAACTGTTTGAGAGGATGAGCTGAATCGAAGAACTGTTTGAGAAGCGGCGAGGATGGGAGAAGCGGTGAGGATTGGTTTCGAGATTGGAAATGAGGCGGATTTCGTTTAGGGTTTTCGAGATGGAGGTTAATAGAGATTGGTTCCCGAGCTAATTGGTTTCCAGATTTTTTTTTGAGAGAGAATCAATGGGGATTTCATTTAGGGTTCAAAAGAGAAAGAGGGAAAAATGAGAGAGATGAGAGGGAACCCCGATGAGAGTGAGGGAAAAGCTAATTTTCACTAAGTGTTTCGCGTAAAAGCTAATTTTAGGTTCCCACTTACTAAAACTCTATCATAGCATTTATCTAATGCTGTTCTATAATAAAAAATATTACCCTCATCAACGACAACAGTTCGGTAAAACGAGCTATAACAATGTGCTATGAATAGCAACTTTTTTTGTACTGTTGACCCGAAGCGTCCCTTAGATATCTCATGATCCTCTCAACCATGTTCCAATGGTGAACCTTAGGAGCTTGCATATGCTGACTGACTTGATTCACAGCAAAGCATATGTCTGGTCTTGTAATGGTAAGATAAATCAACTTGCCCACCATCCTTCTATACTTCTTAAAGTCTCCATATGGTTCATCTTCAAACTTCCCCTCACACAGCACTTTATAACCTTCTTCAAGTGGAGTCTTCGCTGGTCCTCCTCCAAGGTTTCTGCCTCAGTTAAAAGATCAAGTGTGTACTTCCTTTGGAATAGGAAGAGCCCCTCTTTAGAGCGACATATTTCAATTCCAAGGAAGTACTTGAGTTCACCTAAATCTTTAATATCAAACACATATTTTAGGAATACCTTAGTCTCTTGGATGCCCTCTTTGTCACTGCCTGTGATGATTATATCATCCACATAGATTAAGATGACCACAATGCCTCTTGGACCAGGAAGAGTGAATAGATTGTGATCAGCTTCTGACTTCCTGAAGCCTCTTCCATTTAATGTAGTACTCAGCTTGTGATATCAAGCTCTTGGTGATTGCTTCAATCCATAGATGGCTTTCTTGAGTCTTAGAACATTTACAGGCTTGATCAAGTGCTCTAGACCAGGAGGAGGATGCATGTAGACCTCATCTTCAAGCTCTCCTTGAAGAAAAGTAATCTTGACATCCATTTGCCATAACTCTCACTCTAGATTTGTTGCACGAGAGAGGATGATTCGAATGGTTTGTAGTTTGGCCACTGGTGCAAATGTGTCCACATAATCCTCTCCATATGTCTGAGTGAAGCCTCTTGCTACCAGTCTTGTTTTGCACCTTTCCACTTTGCCATTTGCCAAGTATTTGATTGTGAAGACCCACTTACTTGAGACTGCCTTCTTCCCCTTTGGGAGCTCACTCTCATACCAAGTGTCATTTATAATCATGGCATTCGTCTCATTTCCAACTGACTCTTTCCATTCATCAAGCTCCATTGCTTCTTCATAAGACCTTGGAATATATCCTTGATCCAATCCAATGATGAATGCTTGATGTTAAACTGGGAATTGCGCAAATGAGCAGACCACTGAAGTTGGATGAGCCACTGCCTGACTGTTGTAGTAGACCCTTGTGTTCACCCAATTGGAGGGATCCTTCCTGATCCTTGTGCTTCTTCTTGGTGGTTGAACCTGGTTTTGTTCTTCTTCCTGCTCTTCTTCTTCATGAACTTGAGCAGTTTCAGTTGCTAAATCTTCTACACCATCCTGATCATGAACTTCTGAACCATGTTTCCTTACTGGTTCTTGCTCATTGTCCCCTTCAGGATCAGGATGAGTGACTTCTTCAGCTTCTTGTTCAGTCACTTGAGTAGGAGTAGCTTCTCTGTGGGTCTCCTTTTCCCTTGATAAACTGATTCCAAGATTCTCTAAGATGATCCTCAGGTTATTGGCCTTATCTGATGCTTGAGACAGATCTTTGAGCTCATCCCAATTCTTCTCAGCGTAGAATCCTTTTCCTTTCATAAATTTCACATATCTAGATACAAGCACTCTTCTTGTTTCAGGATTGTAGCACTTGTATCCTTTCTGCGTAGAAGAGTAGCCTATGAACATCCACTTCATACTCTTTGCTCCTAGCTTATTCCTTTGCTCTCCTGGTATAAACACAAAGCAGATACATCCAAACACTCTGAAGTGATGAATGGATGGTCTGGTTTGGTCAACACTTCATAAGGAGCGATATCCTTCAGCACCTTAGTTGGGATCCAATTAATAAGGTAGCATGTTGTCACCACAGCATCACTCCAGAATCTCTTAGGAACATTGGCATGGAACATCATTGATCGAGCAACCTCCATGAAATGTCTATTCTTTCTTTCAGTGACTCCATTCTATTGAGGTATATAGGGACAGATTGTTTGGTGGATTATGCCATGTTTTTCCAAGTGATTCTTGAATGCATGACATGTATACTCTCCTCCATTGTCTGATCTCCGTACCTTCACATTGGCCTTAAAGTGGTTAGTGACATAAGATTGAAAGTTCATAAATGCATCTAACACACGATCCTTAGAAGGCAGCAATGTTAACCAAGTATACTTTGATTTCTCATCTATAAAAGTGACAAAATACTTGTGATTATCCCTAGACACACATGGAGAGGTCCAAACATTAGAATGAACTAAGTCAAAGCATTTCTCATAGATGGTTACTGATGTTGGAAACACAGATTTGCAATGCTTTCCTAGAATGCATGCTTCACAATCCAAGTGGCTAAATGACATATCAGGAATCATGAGTTCTAACGTACGAGAGTGTGGATGTCCTAATCTAGCATGCCAAGTAGTGCTATCACATAAATTAGTATTGTTCATGCATAAAGGAGTAGAAGAAGAAGGGGAAGAGTGCTTAGTCTTTTGGAGATGGTATAAACCATCTTTGTTGTTTCCTTCTCCAATCACCTTCCATATCTTAAGGTCCTGAAACTCAACATCATTAGGCCTAAAAACCACCTGACAATTCAGGTCAACTGTGGCCTTTTTCACTGAAAGTAAGTTAGAGGCAAAACCAGGCATATAGAAGGCAATGGATTCTCTATCAAATAACTTCAGGTTCCCTATTCCTTCTATCTTCACCGTATCACCATTGGCTATTATAACATTCCCTAAGGCAGGCCTAACATCACTAATAAAATTCCTATCACTAATCATATGATGACTAGCTCCAGAATATATTATAATTGGCTTAAAAACAAGGGAATGTGTAGCAGACTTCTTGGAGGAGATAATGGCTTTGGCAGCTTTGATTAGAGGCTCAATATCACTCATTCTGATGAGGCCATCATTGATCATTGCCTTGTTACACACTCCTCCTCCATTAGAGTTGCTCATGAAGGCTGAATACATGGATGCTCCTTTAAGAATATGTTGCTCATCCTCCTTGAGTTTCCTTCCAACAGGTTCGGTATCAAACCAGCTTTGCTTGATACCCTTCATGACATGTCTTTTCGTGACCTTCTTGTATCCATGTACCAGAACCATCTTTCCTTTCTTGCTGTGCATCTCTTTTACAAGGAGTTCTGGCTTCCTTTCCCTTTTAAATAGAGTGTGAGATACTTGTTCTTTTTGAACCATAGCACACACACCTTCAAGGTTGGGGAGCTTGTCTTCTCTCAGAATATGCTTGATTAAGTGATTGTAGAATAGATTCAGGTTCAGGAGAAGGCTGAAGACCTTGTCTTGTTCATATCTTTCCTTGATAACCTCTGCATCCAAGGAGAAAGGTCTGAGCACATCCATCTCTGCCCACAAGCTTCTGAACTTGCCAAAATACTTATTGAACTCCATTTCCTCCTGGCTCAGGTTGTTGATAATCCTCTTGACTTCAAATAGACAGCTCAGGTTGGAGAGATTCCCATACACTGTTTGAAGACTCTGCCAAAGATCCTTGGCGGTTTCACAATGTGAGTAAGCCTCCAAGATTGATTCTGATAGAGAGTTGTGGATGATCTCAAATACTTGTTGGTCCTCTATGACCCACTTGTCTTCATTGCTCAGGCAAATAACCTTACCATCCTCTTGAGTCATCCTCTTTGAAGCTTCAACCTTCATGATATGGCTGTCCCAAAGTCCATGACTTCCCAAGGTAACTCTGGCCACTCTTGACCAAAGTAAGTAGTTAGTACTCTCAAGGGTTACTGGAATCAAACTTCATCTTTCTATTTCCATGGTAGACTTTCTTTTACCCAATGGATAAAACTATTGTCCAGTTGGTAAAGATGTAGAACACAGAAAATTTAAACTAGAAACAGAATGAGATTTTTGAATAACCAAAGATTTGATAAGATTATATGCCTAATGAAGATACTCTGATAAAAGAATGAAGAGAAACAGAGTAGACAAGATTAAAAAGGAGAAAACAGAGTAGCTGGAAAACAGAGTAACTAGAAAACTGAGTAATTGGAAAACAAAGTAAATAGAAGAACAAAATGGATTTTGTGGAATATAAAGAGTTTAGAAGCTTAATGCTCTGATACCATGTTAGAATAAGAGATTATGATGTTTAGAATGAAGCACAGTGAAGTATTTGATGAAGAATGATGAAAAACAGATGAGAATGATGAAGAACAAGAAGAGAGAGAGTATGGACGAGTTTGAGAGAGAGAGAGAGAGAGTGTAATGAGAATGGGAGGATGATTCTCCTTGCTTGTATTCAGACCCTTGTTACATAATATATAGACAACCAGAAAGAATAAAATAAAGACTAAACAGAAAGAGACAAGGGCACATGTTTAGGGAGTGAAAGTGACAGCTGTTTGCATTTGAATTCTTAAGGCAACATGTGACTTCTCTTCTTGGCAGCTTCCTCCAACGTCCTATTGACCAGAAAGGGTCATAAGACTCTCCTGAATACTTTCCCTACAATGTTTGTTCATTCCTAAACCTTGCTTGCCTTGCACTCCACTTCAGGTCAAGATATGATCAAACTGTATGGAGAACTCCATCATGATCATTCTTCTGTCTTCATCATTCTTTCTTACATTGTCTCTCTTTGGTTCTTCATCTCAATAATTGGTTCATCGGATTAGTAAAAAATGAAGAGAGAACAAAAATATTTAAAGAAGAGAGAAGAGAGAGGAAAGGGGTTAGAAAACACTGAATGGGTGTTCGGATACTTGTTGGGGTAAGATTCCACGTATCCTTTGATCGATACTCCCAATATTTAGCCTACATATTTATTTGGATAAATGAGGTCAATAGAAGTGTTAGTCCGGCAGCATCAGCTCAGTTGTGGGCTTGAAAGGTTTGGTTGTTAAGCTAAGGTCTAGTACATGGAAGTGCCTTAAAGTTGGTACCAATCTGATGTGGCTTGCAACATTTAAAAGGTGAAAGTAGTAAGTTTAAAATTGTGATTCCCTGTGTTTTCAAAGCTCTTTACTAGATTGTTCTATGTTTTGGTTGAGAGCAAGCAAAGGATAAGTCTGAGAGAGTTAATATAGTATGGATTTTACCAGTTTTCACCCCTAATATATGTGATTTTTAGAGTCTATTATATGTGTTTTGAGTCTATTTTAGAGTGTTTTCAGGTCCATGTATGTTTTGAAGCAATGTGGAGATTATGAAGCATTATGGAGCTTAATGATGAGGAAACTCGAAGTTGTTGAAGAAATCAGAAATCAAAGTCGAGGTTCAGGAGAAGTGTCGATCGACATTTCCCTCTAGGTATCAATCAACACCGATGAAAGAAGTTAGCCGACTTGTTTGTCACCGACTTGAAGTCCATAAGATCCAAATAATTATAAGACTACCGTTGGCCGACCTAATACATACTATTTATGTGTTTTTCAATTGTTTAGGCAAAACGCATTCTATCTTTTACACCACAACTTATTATTCTAAGGTTTTTAATAGTTTTGGAGAGAATATCAAGACTCCTTTAGAGATTTGTATTGAAACACCAGTTTTTTTACCTTATTTTGGTTATGCATTCTAATCAGATTATTTTTATGCGATGTTTAATCATGTTGTGTAGTTTTTCTTCTGAGATTTAGGGTTTATATGAATTTTTGAGACATAGAACTGCTAGGGTGAATCTATAAAGGATCCTTCATCAGAATTGTACTAATTGCTCTAGTTCTAGAGTAGCTAACTAGAACCCTGAACCTAGTATATTGATAACTACAACGGCAGGTTCATTACCTGTATTAATTCTTCTGGGCTAGGTTGTTAGATAAATGCAAGAGCTAGTCAAGATTAACTTAGTGAACATATCGATTAGGACGTTAATGTTTTCCTGAGAAATTATCGATCGACACTCAAACCAGAGTATCGATTGTCACTAATTCCTTGTTCGGATGCGACAACTAGAACAAAGACTTAGTCATTTGATTAGACTCATAGTGAGAGCTGTATATCCTACTATTGCATTCGAGTTGTAGGACAATTTATCACACACCCTTAGCATCTATATATCACAATTCTATTGGTTGAAACCTTAATTCTAGCTATTTATTCTTATGTCTACAAACAACTTCTTATTTATTTACTATTATTGTTTAGCTTCTCTTAATATTTCTAGTTGATTGTGTGTCTACGCTCCTTGTGAATTCAATCCCTAAATACTACAACTGAACCACTTATTTGAGAGAGAAACTTTATCATAGGGTAATTTGAGTGATATCAGTAGAAAAAATCCAACTTCTTGTTTAAGCCCACACTTATCTCATGACGACTCTCTAAAATATATCTAACATATATTCCATCTCCATCTCTAGACTTGTTGAAGAATCATAGAGCAAGTTGTTGAGAAAGGCGTTTGTGATGTCATTCCAGGTAGTGATAGATCATGGCGGTAACTTTTTGAACTAGGAGGCTGCATTTCCAGCAGAGAATACGGGAAGGGTTTACAGAAGTAGTAGTCAATAAAGATTCCATCGCACTTAATGGTAAACACTAGAACTTCGAATGTTTCGAGATGGTCAATAGAACATTAGTGAGTAAGACCATGAAAGGGATGCTGAGTCACAAGAGAGAGGAACACATTTTGAGGTGGTCAATTGTCATGTACTTTTGCGAGATCAAGAGTTCACTATTTTTTCAATCATCACCTATATTCAAATCTCATTACAACAAATCAATATACTCCATGCCAAATTCTAAATTTTAAATAAAATAGAACTCATACTGAATCAAAGTATTTCCTAACAGAATTACCAATAAATCCCTTTATATACTCAAAATGAAATTAATGTATATTCATTCTTATCAAAACTAAATCTATATTCTTAATATACTCAACAATGCAAAATCCAGAAGAATTTAATTTTTAAAATTGGATACACCAAACTTATTCTATGTTTAAAAAATGTAAGTTTCAGACAAATCTAATAGTGGCACATTTCACGTTATTGTTCATCCTATCAATCACATATTTTTCTTTTATATAATTTGGCGGAAAAATTTGACCATATATCTCTCATAATAAATGACCATATATCTCTCATAATAAATGACCATATATATGTTCAATACATCAATAGAAAGTTAACTTCAATATCTATCTAAGAACAGTAAAATCACGCAATTCTGATTTATACTAAAAGAGATACTATTAAAACAATATTTCTTGTTTATTAACTATTTCTCTAAATACATGTGGAAACCAAAATTCATACAGTCGATTTCCGTGATCGGAGGAAAGCCAAGAAACTCTAACTTTCCCTGAGGTCCTGGATTCTCTACGTAAACACATGAATACAAAAAAAGAAGCAATAACAAAATATCCAAAGAAATTGCATAGGGGCGTTTTATTAATTTAGATAGAGTAAAGTTACAGAGTTTCACAGAAAACAGTACGAACGGAACTTCGTTAACAATGGAGAACAAAAGAACGAAACCGTACAAACGGAACTTCGAGAGAGAGACGGTCTGGTCGCCATGAGGCGATGAGAGAGAGACACCCTGGTCCCCCACGGGCGACGAGATTCAAGACTGTCTCAGTATTTTTCCGCAATGTTTGTAACCTCGTGTACACCGAAGCTTATGCTGTGGGATCATTCTGAAGTTATCTCGAGTTGAGCTCCTAAATGACAGTTTAGTAATCTTGGCCGTCGATTTCGAGGTTACAGTTTTTGACCCCAACAATTAGCCCCCAAGCTCGCAAGTCTGGAATACGACTCTTGTGGGTGAGTGCTTGCGTTTAATTGGAATCTACGGCCATGAGTGTTCTCAAAATAATCACAAGAATTTTGTTGATTATTTTATTGCGAAAAATTTCCTATACGTATTGGACTCTAATTTCTCCTTCACTTCATACTTCTCCAACTTTTCATATTTTTCTTTGAGAGCTTTTCCAAACCAAGATAAATTCCTCCCATGATGAGCAAAGAAGCAATGTTTCCGGGACAAGCACTGTCCTCTAAGCGAGTTCGTCGGATTCTCCCATCCCTGGCGGTATCCAGAATCACGTGGCCGGGTATCTTTCCTTCCAAGAAGAACTGATTTGCCATGACACTGAGATGGAGATTTCTCCTTGTGTCGACCCGTCAAATCCCATGTCTCGACTGGCATCTTGGATCCTGCAGTCGAATTACCATCTCCTTCTCCGAGCATTCTTGAAGGCAGAGTTACTATGCATGCACCTACCGTGGATGATGTGGCACAACTGTTGGGTTCTTCTATGATTCTGGTTCCTGTTACAGATATTGAGCAGGCTCATGAGTCAACGCCTTCACCCCCAACCAAGCGGGAGGTCATTCTAGGTTATGTGCCCCCAGTGCTATTCCTAGTGTTATGCCGAGGGGTCGCAAGAGGCCTTGCGCTGATCCCAAGATGGCTAAGAAAAGGGGGTGTGTAGAAGGTTCCTTAGTCGGACCTTCTCCCTAAGGAAGTTCTGGCTCGGTTTAGAGGTTGCAGTTCCTTACCAAGGTTTGTTTCAAGAAACTTGCTTCTTTAGCGTGCTAAATTTTTTGTCATTCCTCTTTTGTCCTGCGCAGTTCGTAACATTGATTGAAGGGATGATTAATGACTACAGGTCTGAGGCTGAGAAACTCGCGTAAGAGCTTGCTGAGTCAAAGGAGAAATCACCTTTGAGGCAAAGTTAGAAATGATCAAGGATACACACTCTCTTGAAGCATCGCGTTTGGAAACTCGGATTGCAGAGTTCCACAGGGATCTCGGGAAGACGGAAAGCACCTTGCTCAAGGAGAAGAAGGCTACGAAGGCCAAGGCTGCGGAGTTGCGCCTCCTTCAGCGTCAGATCGAATGTGGAGGAGGCTCGACAAGCCGTGCGATTGCAAAATCTGAGGATGAGCTGAAGGGCGCTCTGTTCGCTGAGTTTCAGACTCGTTTGCCAAACATTGCCAATTCCCTCGGCTCCCTAATGAGCGTTTGCAATAGGGACCTTGATCTTGCTGTCATCGAAGGGGGATGAACAGGATTCGACTGTTTCAGAGAGAAGAGGCTCCATCTCTGCAGGCTGAAGAGGCCAATTTGTCCGCTCGTAAAGCGAAACTTGAAGTCGTTGAGGGAGACTTTGATTTTCTCATTGCTGGCCTGAAATCTGACTATATCCTTCCGCTTGTTTCCAAGAAAGAAGATCTTGTGGACGTTGAACTTGCCGTGAGGATGAAGGAGACGGACACGACGCGGCCCCAAACTCGGATGAGGTGATGGGCGAGGGCGAGGTTTCGTCCCTCGAGGTTGAGTGAGGATGCAGTCCCATTAGGGATGTTTGATTATTATGTTTTTTTGTGTTTGTTCTGGCCGTGTGTGGCATTGTTTTATGTTTCGGGACTGTCCTTGTGTGGCTTTGAATCCCCGCCGCTTGGCGTATTTATTAATAAACTAGGGTTTTTGGTGATAATGGCACGAGTACTTTTATATGGATGTTTTGAGGAAAGAATATGAGTTGTCATCCCATATCCAACTCTGAGTGGATCCTTACTTCGTCGTTCGTCTTAGATGGAGTTACTCAGAAATTTGTGGAACTTTATGAACGTACAAATATAAGTGAAGAGACATGTTTTTGAATCTCATATCGGTTTAGTGATATTATGCCTTGAAATGTTTGAGACCAGTGTGCTGGGTTTATGGTGAGACCTAGGATTAATTTTGGTTAAGAGTTCGCGATGGTTTTTTAAGCTTACATTACCCGTTGCGGTTTCGACCTGATTATGTCTCAATATTGAAGTCTACGAAAAAATTTCGGCTTATGCGACTTGCGCTGAAAATGGATCGAGAATCTCTCCAAAGATAATTTCAAAGTCCTCTAGAAGTGCTGACCAAAATTTTGGATTTCTTTTATAGCGCGATATATTCCTCGTTTCGGATTTCCAAGAGCCTATATCTATGAGAGGGAGATAGCCAAGTCTGTTTAAGACGTTAGAGTTTTTTGTTGTGATCAGCAACAAACAGAATGGTAAGTGTTACCTTTTTGAGTTTTCGCGAAAGATACGGGTTCAGGAGATGTTGATACGTATGACCATCGAGATATAAGTTTTATCGAGGAATATATTTTTTAGAAAAAAGATTCTTAAGGCATTTTGCGAAGTCTCACTATGCTGAGAACCGAGTTTTCCTTTCGTTTGTCGCGTTTCATGTTTAAAATGTTCGCGGACTTGTAGAGTTTTTTACTTGTTAGGTTTGTGTGTAAATATTTCGATGATATCAGTTTTCGGTTTATACGGTGATAAAGTATTCCATGATGTTGAGTGTGTATGTGAGTGGTTAGCGAGGCTCGTTGAATTTGGACCGCGTTTTCTAAGCTGGTGATTTTGTTTTTGAAAATATTGAGTTTTAGAGAAATGATATTTATAAAATGTGGGAGTATACGAGTATATGTATACATTCCCACTCCCCCCCTTTTGGAGAGGGGAACATCTGAAATTGTCTTGCGAAGAGTTGCCTACATACCCTTTTCGAGGATCAAAACATCTCGTAGTTCAGTTTGTTACGATGTGATTGTTTAGTGGTAGTATTTTTTGAGGTGCATTGCATTCCAGGTTCTCGAATTTTGACGTCTTGCATGTTGGAGAATTCATATGCACCTAGTCGGACCACTTTTATACCCTTGTATGGTCCTTCACAAATTTTCTCCGAGTTTTCCCGCGTTTCGTTTGGCAGTATTTTGGAAAAATTTGCGCCAGACTAGATCGCCTTCTTTGAATCTGTGGCTACGTACTTTCGGCCACTTGTTTGTAGTTTTCAATCCGTATGAGAGCTTGATCCCGATGCTAGTTGATGAGGTCCAGATCATCTAACAACATCATATTGTTCATGTGTTCTCGTTCTGGGAGTAGTCTCCTGCGTATTCCGGGGAACTCGACTTCCGTCGGGATCATGCATTCTGATCAATATACGAGGATCAACGGGGTTTCTCTTGTTGCTCGTCTTGGAGTCGTTCGATGTGACCATAAGACTTGTTCGACTTCTTCTGCACATCAACCCTCCTTGGCGTCTAGGCGTTTCATAAGCCCATCTAGGATGGTTTTGTTAATAGTTTCAGCCTGACTGTTCCCCTGCTGGTATCTGGGAGTCGACTTGGTTAGTCGTATCTTCCATTTTCTGCAACGCCTCGAACCTGGTCGAGATAAACTGAGACCCATTGTCTGCAGATGGTATTTCTCCATATGAAGCTTTCGACGTGGGCGTCCTTAATGCTTGCGTGTGAGTCTGCTTTAACCAATTTTGAGAAGAAATCAGTTAAGACTAGCAAGAAGCGTTTCTGTTTGTGGATGGGACTGAAAATATCCATTGACCACCGCATGAACTGGTACAGTGCTGAAATAGACGAGAGAACCTCTGCAGGCTGATGGATCGTTGGTGCGTGCCTTTGGCATTTTTCACATTTACGTGCAAAGTTTTCGTAATCTTCGATCATCGTTGGCTAATAATAGCCATGGCGTTTTATTTTGAATGTGGGGGATATTCCGCTCAAGTGATTTTCGTAGGATCTAGAGTTGACCTCTTCAAAGATATCCAGGCCTTGTTTTCTTCCACGCATGTCATAATTACCCTGACAATCTCTACTTGTAGATTTCTCCCTCTACTAGGATGTATCGTGCGGCTTGGGTTTTGATCTTTCGGGCCACCCACTTCTATGTAGGGAGCGTTCCATCGGCGTTGTATGCTAGGATTTTCTCCATATATGGTTTATCACAACCGTATTCAGATCGTTCCAAATTTTATTTGGGTTGGATGTCAATTTTTTCGGCGTCATTGTCTTGCGGGTCGATTAAATTTACGATGACCGGTGGCCCGATTCTTCAGTGCTCTATAAATTCTATGTGGTTTACTCTTCTGAGACCCGGATCTGAGCTGATGCTTGGGCACTTTACGAGCGAGGGGTTTGGGTGAGAGCAAATTAATCGAAGTATTGAGCTAGGTCCTGGACGATTTTCAAGTACACATCAATGCTTTCATCCCTTGATTTGTTTTCCCCATTGTATTGGTTTGCTACTAGTCGAAAATTGCAGTACGCGTGGATGTTGGATATCTTGAGACCATGAGCTAGCCGCAAGCTTGCAACGAGAGCTTTGTACTCAACTTCGTTGTTTGAAGTGTGGAAAATTAGTCGAAACGATTGTTCCAACAGTTCCCCGGCTGGCGAGGTGAGTTGAACCCTGATTCCTGAGCCTTGCCTGGGCAAAGTTCCATCGACATGAAGGGTCCAGGTCGAGTTTGGTTCTTCTTTTCTCATGTCGTCCATGGGGAGTTCTTGATGTAAGCCTAATCTTTCAATGGCTCACAAGACTCTTAGATCAAAGTGATGGTCAATCCAACAAGATGAATGGTTGTTCTAATCCATTAATCGACTAAAAACCGGCAGGATGGAAGTGATGATGATGATCTCGGACAGAACAGGGTGTTGACTGATTCCACAATCAACCACAAAGTAGGATGAATGATTCCACAAGCAGACTATCTTGCCAGTCACCTAGACTCGTGAATCCACACAAGGCTTGATGATGAAATTCACACAATGACACAAAGACTTTGGAGAAAATAAACTAAGAAGTTTATTAGATTTTTGGAAAAAGATTTTTGGCTAAGATTAAGGGATCTAATGAGCTTATATAATGTTCACTAAAAAGACTTTGAAAGCTAAATAAAAAAAAGAACGAAAATATCAAAACCTATACTTTAGGCTTAAATGAGGGAATTTCGGCAAAAAAAGGAAGTTGTGATGTTCTCTTTATATTTTAATGAAGAAATGATTCATTAGGACACTCCTGGACGTGTGTAGAGGCTCCTAAACACATAATATTATACAAGAAAGCCGCTGGTCTTCATTAACTTCAAATGTGAATGCATCCATGTAAGGTAAGTTGACAAATAAGGGGATCCTCTCTAGCATGTGGCTGCTGGTGCATGGAAGGATGATGGTGAACTCTTCTGGGTCGTGGATTATGTCTTCTGGATAGATAATATGATCGCCTGGCTTCCATAGATAATTTTGAGTCGGACCAAACTGAATCGGTTGAAGACCTTCCACAAATAATATCTGTTTGACCAATTGATGAAAACCGGGTCTATCTTTTGGTCTGATTGCTATCCGCCTGATCAAGTGTATTGTAGTGCTTCCTAAGATGTTTTGGAGCACCTATGAATGATTTATAAGGTCTTCTGGTTGCAATTCTTGAGGTTAGTTTGATGTGAAACACAGATCTTCCAAATAAAGAAAGTGCAGAACTGGTTTGGCTGGTTTTGGGGAATTGATCATATTTTTCAATTTACTTGACCATTTTTGGTATCTTGGGTTTTCTAGAAATATTATAAACTCCTCTTAACTTCTAAAATTGATTTTGGTTGGGTCTGGCTCTTGGTTGGGCTTAAATATCCTTCTAAATCCTGGTACTTGCGGATGGACGGGTTGAGAAGCCTCTGATTTGTAAAATTCATATCTTCCTGGTTCGAGTAGATTTTTTTCTGGACCGTCTTTGAGTGTAGAACTCGTGATAATCAGCCTCCTGGATAAAAATCTTCTGGTCGGTAAGATATGGCTGATTTACTGAGCATACGTCCTGGATAGTTCTCGTTTAGTCGACCTTTGGTGCAAAACTGGATTTGATGGCCACATCATACCCTCCTCCTTGACAAATTTTTGACCTCGGAACTGGATAGCCTACATCAAGATATAGAAAGTCTGTTTGCATTCTATTTTGTGATTCTAAGGCCTTACCTTGGTATTGTTTCAGTTTGGGAATGGATTGCGCATCAGGTGGTTCTCCTTTAAGAAGATAGGACAGTATCACTCCTCTGCCTCTCTCCAGTTTAAAAGGTCTCTCCTTGAGCTGAGAAGTGGTCGTGGCTTTTTCTTCTTTGGTGGCAATGGTGTTGATCACCATTGGGAGTGGTGACTTCTTTTTAAGCAAGAAGCTCTTCTCCTAGCAACCTGAAATAATCTCAACATTCTGGGCAGGAAGCAATTGTATTATATTTGTCTTTGGAGTTTCATAAAGAGGACATGTAAGGGTCATACTTATTTTGATTAAATCAACAAGTTGTAGTATGATTTGCCCTTGCTTCTAGCCTCTTCTTCATGTCTTTTTGAACAAATCAGGTGGGTGGTGTAGTTTTCTTGAAACTCTTCACCTTGGCTTTTGCAATCTCTTAAGGTACCTATACTTGAATCCACACTTGTGGGCAAGAACACGTGTTTTATTCTTGAAGAGGAGGATTTATAAACAGAGTATTGAGTAAGATTTAGAGCTTTACTTACTTGGTTACCACTCATAGCATATTGCATTGATTAAGATTTAATATTTATCAACTTTAAAGCATGACTAGATGGTAAGAAAGTCTCTAGGGTATAATGCTCTATTCCTCTCAGGTTGGTGAGCTTTTGGACGTCGCTTCTCCTTACCTAGACCTTCATCACCATTCTGTAAGAGGTGCAAGGGAATCATACAATCATTTTGATAAGTAGAATTAATCGCATTAAGTTCAGAAATCAACTTATATTGAACCGAGACTTGAGATATCTCAAGTTTTGGTTTCTCTTGCACGACAAGGTTTAGCTCTTGTCCTTGTTCCTGTTGGTCGAAATGCTTCTTTTCCTTCTATAAACCTGTGTTAACACTTTCTTGCAAAGACAATATCATGAAACTTGCATTGGACTCTTTAGAATCTGATTTGATTGGCTCACTTACCTCAAAGTTGGTTTCCTTTGCTTCACGTAGTGCTAACTTCACAGCTCATTTTGTGGGGAATATTTTTGCCAAATGACCCTGGCCTTGACACTTATAACAAATAACCTCAGGTCATTTTAAGGAGTTAAAGTAGTCACCTTGGTTCCTTTTGTCTTGAGGTGTATGCATTGGTTTTAAGCTTTGCCTCTGGTTTGCTGGCTGCAGGACTTGGGGCCGTACTCCTCACGTTGTAGACACCTTCTGAGCATTTTGCGTAGGGTTGTGAGCTGCAAACCTATCTCTCATGACCCCTTTGAATTGTTCCCAAGTGGGTGTGGGAGGCTCCTAGATTTGTTCCCTAAACTTCTCTTCTTTATTCCAATACCTTTGAGCCTTTTCAGTGAGCTGTGCGAGACCATAGGACAAGTATTCTCCCTTTGGAATGGAGTTTCACTTGAAGTACCTTTCTATGTTCTCTTCCCACTAAAGATAGTTTCTAGGATCTTCATTTCTTCCTAAAACTTATACAAACGAAACTGATCATATGAATCATAGTCGAAATTTACCTCTGACTAATGTAGCTGTTTTGGTTTCAGTTTAACCAAAGGTTTTGGATATGTTCTTGGGGGGGGGGGGGTAATCTCCTGGTCTCAAAATTTTCATACATCAGCTCTTTGATATATTCCCAATCTGGAGTGGGTTCCTTGAAGTAGATGTGACATTCTTCCTCTCGAAGCCACCATTGGTAAGCTTCTCCTACAAGGTGTCTAATGCTATGGCCAATTTCTTATGTTCAGGAACTTTGTACTTCCAATAATAATTTTTCGCATATTCTTCCCATCTGGAGTATTTCTCTTTTCCTGAAAAGACACAAGTGTTTTAGCTAAAACTTTTGGATTATTGTCATAAAATTTATCTTTAAATTTTATCCAATGTTTTGGATAGCTCTTGTTGATGAAATGGCTCTCAGAGTGGTCTGGTGGATTAGGATCAGGTTCTCCATGAAATGGGTCTTCCTCATATCTATCTTCAATCCATGATTCTCTACACTGGTCTTCCTCATATCTATCTTCAATCAATGAAGTCTCCATAGCTTTGTTCTTCCCATGAGTATTCTGGTTCTTCTCCCCAATCAACTTCAGAAATATTGTACACATCAGATTCTTCTTCTGTAGCCGTTGTAGCTATTCTGGAACTTTTGTTCCTTGCACAAGGTAATGAAGAAGATGTATCAAGATATGGTATGAAGAATAAACAAAATTATGGCTAACGAATTTTTTTTTATCTCTTTTTTTTTAACTCTTTTTGTTTTAAAAATAACTAATGAAATATCTTTTCTCTTTCTTTTTTTTTGGTTTAAAGAATATGGTAAACTACAAGAGAGAAAACGTGGGGAATGATTAAAAATACAAAAGGTAATATTAGATTCCTTGACTAAAGTTTTGGAAATCTTTTAAAATGAGAAACCGATTTGGAAAGCTAGATTTCGGCCAATAAAGAGAAACACATTTTTTTCAAAATGGATTGGATCTAAGACAAGAATAAACTCGACAGAACTGAAATGACAAGAATGACGAACACAACTTTTATGGTTTTTTGTAATTAATAAAAAAAGACAACTAAATGTAACAAATGATTTCTTCTTTTGTTTTATGAAAAGATAAACTAGATGCAGCAAGAAACAAATGATTCTTATAGTTTTTTAACAGACACTAAATGAACAAGAACAAACGATTTGTATAGTTCTTATGATTTATGAATGCAAAAAGAAATGAACCAACAAATGGTTGCAAATAAAAAAGATAGGGATAGATGCAACCTGGTGCTGAAGGAATTTCAGCTGTGATACAGGAAATGATATAAGCCTAAGTTTTCAAAGGCTCACAATATCTTTAGATCAAAGCGATGGTCGATCCAACAAGAGGGGTGGCTGTTCTAATCGATCTAATCGGCTATAAAACCAGGGGGATGGAAGTGATGATGATGATCTTGGACAGAACACGGTGTTGACTGATTCCATAATCAACCACAAAGTAGGATACCTTATTCCACAAGCAGACTAACTCGCCAATCATCTAGACTAGTGAGTCCACAAAAGGCTTGATGATCAAATTCACACAACACAAAGACTTTGGAGAAAAGAAACTAAGAAGTTTATTAGGTTTTTGGTAAACTATTTGTGGCTAACAATGAGGGAACTAATAAGCTTATATAATTCTTAGTACAAAGACTTATAAAGCTAAAGAAAAAGGAAACATAATGAAAATATCAAAAACAAGCTTGTTGGCTTAAATGATGGAATTTCGGCCAAAAAAAAAAGAAATTGTGATGTTCTCTTTGTATCTTGATAGCTTGGTAAGAACGAAGTGATTCATTAGACGTGTGTAGAGACTCCAAAACGCATAATATTAGACAAGAGAGCTGTTGGTGTTCATTAACTTCAAGTGTTAATGCATTCATGTAAGGTAAGTTGACAAATAAGGGGATCCTCTCGATCATTTGGCTGCTGGTGCATGGAAGGATGATGGTGAATTATTCTAAGTCGTGTACTATGTCTTCTGGATGGTTACGATTATCTCCTGGATTCTATAGATAAGTTTGGGTTGGACAAAACTGTTTGGGTTGGACAAAACTGTTTGGGTTGAAGACGTTCCACAAATAATATCGGTTTGGCCATTTGATGCAAACCGGATCTATCTTCTTGTCTTATTGGGATCCGCCTGATCCGTGTATTGTGTGTCTTCCTAAGATGTTTTAATGTTCCTCTTAATTATCCAGAACGTTGCCTGGTTGCAATTCTTGATGTTGGTATGATGTGAAACCCGGATCTTCCAAATAAGGCAAGTGCATAACTGGTTCGGCTGGTTTTGAGAAATTGATCATATCTTCAAATTTACTTGATAATTTCTCGTGATCTTGGGCTTTTTGGAAACCTTATAAACTTCTCCTGATTTCTTATATTGGTTTTGGTTCGTTCCGGCTCGTGGCTGGGCTTAAATCTCCTTCTAAATCCTTGTACTCGTGGATGGACGAACTGAGAAACTTCCGGTTTCTAAAATTCATATCTTCCTGGTCCGAGTACCTCTTGGTATAATTTCAATTTTTATTGGACCTTCTTTGAGTTTAGGATTCGGGATAATCAGCCTCGTGGATAAAATCCTTCTGGTCGGTATGGCTGATTTACTGAGCATACGTCTTGGATAGTTCTCCGATTGGTTGAGTAATGGGTTTGGTCGCCTCTGATTCAGAAATTGATTTGATAGCCGAATCAGTTCTACCAGGAAATCGGCAATTACTTATGACATTACGCAAGTTTTTATTTGATACTCATGATCATAATCACTCAACTCGACTGCCCATTTTGCTAACCTTCTCGATTGACTGTGACTGTGCAAAATCATTCTTAGCTGGAATGCGGTGAGTACTATGATTGCGTGCGATTGAAAATACGGTCTCAGTTTTCTTGCTGGAATCACAATGGAGAGTGCTGTTTTCGTTAGAGCGTATCGTGTCTCGGCATTTAATAAGGTTTTACTTACATAAAAATTTGGTTTTTTCTCGCCAAGTTCTTTTCTGATGGGAACGCCGCTTACGGCTGTCGTTGATACTGCGATATACAGGAACATGGGATCCCCCTCGACAGGTTTTGCGAGGACTGGTGGAGTGGTCAAGTAATGCTTCAACTGTTGGAAAGCTTTTTCGCATTTTTCAGACCACTCGAAATTTTATATTCCTCTTCAAGGTCTCGTAAAAGGACAAGCATTTGTCTGTTGATCGGGTGATGAAGTGATTAAGTGTTGTGACTATCCTGGTTAATCTTTGAACTTCTCATTTGGTTCTGGGGGAAGCCATTTCGACAAACGAGTTGATTTATTTTGGATTAGCTTGACGCTTTGATATGTAACAAGGTATCCAAGGAATTCCCCCAAAGCTACCGGGAACCTGCATTTAGCTGGGTTTAGTTTCATGTTATGCAAAATTAGCCTCTCGAAACATTCTTGCAGATGGGCAGTGGGATATTTCTCTTCGATAGATTTACGAGCATATCATGGATGTTAAACTCCATGGTTTTTCCTAGTTGTTTGGAGAAAATGCGGTTCACAAGTCGTTAGTTAGTTGCACTTGTGTTCTTGAGACCAATAGGAACCACTTTGTTACAGTAGGTGTCGCGATCAGTGATGAATGCATTCTTTTCGCGATCATCGGGGTTCATCATAGTTGTTTATATCTCGAGAAGGCGTCCGTGAAGGAAGGGAGCTTGTTTCCCGCTGTTATTTTTCTTCTTAGATTTAGGGTTTTTATGAATTGCTTAGACATAGAACTGCTAGGGTGAATTTATGAAGGATCCTTCATCAGAATTGTATTTATTGTTGTGTTCTAGAGTAGCTAACTAGAACCCTGAACCTAGGATCTTGATAACTACAATGGCAGGTTCATTACCTGAACTAATTATGTTGAGGTAGGTTGTTAGATACATACGGGTGCTGGTCTGGATTAACTTAGTGAACATCTCGATTAGGACGGTAATGCTTGCCTAAGAAAGTATTGATCGACACTCATACCATAGTATCAATCGGCACTCATTCCTTGTTCGCATGCGACAGATGGAAAAAAAGACTTAGTCATATGTGTAGACTCACAACAAGAGCTGGATATCTTACTATTGCATTCGAGTTGTAGGACAGTTTACCACACATTCTTAGCATCTATATATCACAATTTTATTTCTTGAAACCCAAAGTTTTGCTATTTATTCTTATTGTCTACTAACAAACTTCTTATTTATTTACTATTACTGCCTAGCGTATCTTAATATTTCTAGTCAATATATGTCCACGCTCCTTGTGAATTTGATCCCTAAATACTATAAATGAACTTCTTATTTGAGGGAGAAAGTTTTTCATAGGGTACTTTGAGTAATATCAGTAGACAAAATGCAAACCAAAAGAATTTAATTTCAAAATTGGATATACCAAACTTATTCTATGATAAAAAATCGAAGTTTCAGACAAATCTAAAGTGGCACATTTCACGTTATTGTTCATCCTATTCTTAACATATTTTTATTTTATTTTTAATTTGGCGGAAACTTTTCACCTTATATCTATCATAATAAATGATTAAATTAAATGTTCAATACATCAATAGAAAGTTAACTTCAATATCTATGTAAGAACAATAACATCACGCAATTCTTATTTATACTAAAAGGGATACTATGAAAACAATATTTCTTGTTTACAAACTATTTCTTTAAATTCATGTGAGAACCGAAACTCAGACTACCGATTTCAGTGATCGGAGGAAAATCAATAAACCAAAAGTTTCCTTGAGATCCCGGATTCTCTGTGTAAACACACGAATACAAAAAAAGAAGCAATAACATAATATTGAAAGAAATTGCACATAGGTGTTTTATTAATTTAGATGAAGTAAAGTTATAGAGATTCACCGAAAACAGTACAAACGGAACTTGGTTAACAATGGAGAACAAAAGAACAAAACGGTACGAACGGAACTTCAAGAGAGAGAGGTCTGGTCGCCATGAGGCGACGAGGTAGAGAGACGGACTGGTCGCCCACGAGCGACGAGACTTTGGTCTTGTCTCGTTGCCCGCTCAAGACTAGTCTCGGTCCTTTTCCGCAATTTCGTAACCTCGTGTACTTCGAAGCTTATCCTGTTGGATCTTTCCAAAGTTTTCTAGAGTTGAGATCCTTTACAGGAAAACTTAGTAATCTTGGGCGTTGATTTTGAGGTTACAGTTTTTGACCCCAACAGTTAGTCCCCTAGCTCGCAAGTTTCGAATGCGGCCAGAAATGTTCCCAAAATAATCGCAGGAAATTTTGTTGATTATTTTACTGCGGAAAATTTCCTATAGGTATTGGAATATCATTACTCCTTCACTTCATACTTCTCCAACTTTTCATCTTTTTCTTTGAGAGCTTTTCGAAATGAAGATGACTTCCTCCCACGATGAGCAAAGAAGCAATGTTGGCTGTACAAGCATTGTCCTCCAAGCGAGTTCGTCAAATTCTACTTTCCCTGGTGGTATGCCGACTCACGTGGCCGAGTATCTTTCCTTCCAATAAGAACTGACTTGCCGTATGCTGAGATGGAGATTTATCCCCCTGTCGACCCGTCGAATTTTCCAGTCTCGACTGGCATTTGGATCCGGCGGCCAAATTACCATCTCCTTCTCTGATCGTTCCAGAAGGTGAAGTGGTTACTATGCATGCACTTGTCGTGGATGATGTGGCAGAACCGTCGGGTTCTAATACGACTCTGGCCTGTTGCCGATATTGAGCAGGCTCCTGAGTCAATATCTGCACCGCCAACCAAGCGGGAGATTGTTCTGGGGTTACGTGCCCCCAGTGCTACTCCGAGTGTTATGCTGATTTGTCCCAAGAGGCCTTGTGTATTTCCCGATATGGCTAAGAAGAGGAGGTGTGTTAAAGGTGCCTTTGTCAGACCTTCGCCCTTAGGAGCTTCTGGTTCGAGTTTGAGGTCGCAGTTCCGTGCCAAGGTTTGTTTCAAGAATCGCTTTTCGTTAGCATGTGATATGTCATGGTTCTTACCTGATTTTCGTTAGCATGTGATGTCTTTATTATGCATTTCGATATTTTAGAGTCTTTACAGGTTCAGGTACTCACTGGTAGCAATTGGAGCTTTTGGATCTTTCTGGAGCATTGAAGAGTACTCAGCCGAGAATCCAAAGTCAGAACAATGAAACGTATGACCATCGAACGACGTCTCACCTTGAGTGTCGATCGACGGTTAAAACTTTTGCCGAGTTACTTAAGTTTTGAAGACATCACGATTCTGCCCAGATGTCCCATTAATTGCGAGACAAGTCCCTGGCCGAGTTTTAGGCTATTTATTAGGTTATTTAGTTGCCATGCAAGATACCACTTTTTACACAACTCTTTTGATACTTGCAACCTTGACGGCTACCTTTGGAGAGAGATAATTATTTGATTATTAGACTAAGATCTTGAACTCCCTTGTTTCATTATTGTTATTCTATGTGCAATTTATTTATCTATTCATCATGTCTGAATAGTCTAATATTATATATAGGATTCTTCTAGGGTAGTTAATTGCTTGCTAATATTATGGAATTGGTAGGGTTATTCTAACTAGTTCTTTGTTTAAGTAGGTTTAATGCTAAGTTGAGTTTGATCATTTCAACCTTAGATTATAGGATGTTGGAGCACAAGCGAGAGATTAGTTATACCCTGAAACATGTTTTAAACACTCTAAAACACTAGTAACAAACAAAAGTTGAAGTAGAGAATTACAGAACATATCAAACATATCAATCATCTCTGTTTAGAATTAGTGTCGATCAATGCCACACAGTGGCTGTCGATCGACAATCCATTAAGATTCGGGATAGTGACTTAGTCTAAACCTTAAGTTTGAGTTCAGAAGAAGAGCTTCACTAAAACCCTTAATAATCCATAAGTTTGAATTGCCTAGGTACCTAAGAATTCCCCTAATTCTAATCCTTCATATTAATCTTTACAAACCAAAATAATCTTTGATTCGTCACTCATAAATCTATACTTTCATCTAGCTTTATCTCGAAACAACAAATCGATTGTGTGATTTTAGAGTCTTTGTGGATTTGATCCCTAAGTACCACACTGAAACTCTTATTTGAGAGAGTAAAGTAGCTCATAGGGTTAATTTGAGAGTGCATAATAAAAGCTACATCAAATTTGCCGGGAACTCTTTCTTATTGCCATTAGATTTAATTTAGGATATAGTCTAGATTTTTATTTTTACTGTTGCTAAACTATTCTTTTCATATCCCTGATGACACATGTATCTTTTGACGAGAATATGGACTCTGGACGTCAAGCGTCGATCGATGGAGATCCTTCAACATCGATCGCATTTAGTCCAACATCGGCGGGCGACACTCTGCAACCGCCATCGATCGATGCCGATCAGCCAAAAGCAGGTAATTCTGCCTATACTAAATTTATTAAGGAGAAAGTTGTTTTAAAAGATTTAAATGATCACGAACGTAACGTAGCAAGACAAATCATTAATAAACAGGGGACTGATATCCCTGACCAAAATACTAGATCTCAACAAAATGAGATCAGAAATAAACTACCAATGCTCGAATACATAAACCTAGCAGAACCTATTCCAATAGGTCCGCTATCAGATTACAAGACAACCATACGGGAAACTCTGATCTTAACACTGAATACATATCCTATTTAAGTAAGAAACCGTTTAGTGGTTTTCCCACTGAACATCTGAACGATCACATGGAGCTTCTGGAAGACGTGGTGTTTGACGACTTCAACCGTTGCAAACTTTATCCTTTTTACCTAGTAATGGAAGCCCGGAGGAAAAAATTGGTAGTTTCTCAAGCAACTACGATGCAACTATGAAATAACGTGAAAGAAATTCTAAATCAAGAAAGGATCAAGTATTAATAGGAAAATTTAGGGTAGCTATCGACCTCGATAATAGGACTTATTATACTCGGAAATGACGAATAAATTCGGAACTCTGGGTGATCAAATTAAGAGCATCGACAACCAAGTTTCATATAATGCTCTGTCTATCAGAAGAGAAGAAGGAATTTTGCCTAGTATGACATATACCATACCTAGGAGTCATGTCAATGTTGTAACACTACGAATTGGAATACGATTAACTCCTGGCGCACAAGAAAACATCACTATTGGTGAATTCACTAGAATTACGCAGGTGGAAAAAGAACAATCAAACCTCGTTCATGTTGACATTGACACACATAGTCCTGAAATTATTCCCAAAACATGAATTTCAGAGCACGCTGACAACCTAGAGGAATTACCAACAAACTCGAAAGAGACGGAAGAACATGATCGCGATACCATCGATCGACATCCTGCAACTGGAATCGATGGACAGCCTGAACAAGCTGTCGATCAATGTCTTGTACCTAGATTCGATCGACATGTAACCCCCAATCCAATATTAGCCAAACCGGTCAAAACGTGGGTTTACCCGTTGAGATCACTTTTCCTTGGTAATAATGTGAAATCAAAGAAGCAATTGGAACGAGCGATATGCAAGAAGGCCTTCGACAAACTAATAATCGAGATGCCACTTAGCGATGCTATACATGTGTCATCTTCAATCAAGAAATATGTGAAAGATGCAGTATCACGAGAATTCAGTGAACAAGAACATAGCATAATGATGGTCTCTGGTAAGTGAGTGCTATTATTCAAGGAGATACTCCTGATAAACTTCCTAATCGCAGTAGCTTTGTCTTAGATTCCACCATCCACAATGAGAGATTTCAAAGATCACTTTGTGATTTAAGCTCTAGTGTAAACTTGATGCCTTACTCGATTGCAATTGCCCTGAGGCTAACTCATTTCCGGTCTACAAGGATCACTCTCGTTTTAGCCGATAGGTCCACTAGAGTTCCAGAATCTGTACTTGAAGATGTGCCTATCCGCATTAACAACTGTCTTATACCTACAGACTTCATGGTTCTGTAATACGAGCAAGAACCGAAAAATTCCCTAATTCTAGGAAGACCATTTCTGGCCACGACCGGAGCGATCATTGACGTCAAAGAAGGACGCATATGTCTCAATCTCGTTAATTTACCGATGGTGTTTGACATGGAAAAGGTAATAAGAAACTCTTGATTGACGGTCAAGCCTACCATATAGATCATCTTTCTGAAGTAGCTGAAGACTCATTCATCGATATGTGTTCTAATTACCCATTAGATAGAGCAATCACAGCTCCAAAAAAACAAAATCTTCGCGTTGGATGATCGAGTTGAAGAAAATGCAAGATTGATGGATGCCTCCAAAGAAGTTATGCACGTTGATGGTGAAGAAATCGATATATCGACTACCGCCGATCGACGAACATAATCTACCATCGATCGATAGCCTTCAATTACCAGCGACTGGAGTAAGGAGAAAGCGCCAAAGGTTGAGCATAAAATGCTCCATCTGGACTTTAATATGCCTTCCTTTATGAAAACTCCTATCTCGTTATCATCAACGCCAACCTTAGTAGCGGAGAGCAAGCTCTTCTGCTCAACAAGTTGCGAAAACATCGCAAAACTATCGGCTATTCTTTAGATGACATGCATAGGATATGCATGGAGGATGAATCAAAATCACCTATTGAACATCAATGACGCTTAAATCCTAATTTGAAAGAAGTAGTCAAAAAGGAAATCAAGAAACTTCTCGAAGCAGGCGTTATCTACCCGATATCAGATAGTAACTAGGTCAGCCAAGTTCATGTTGTCCCAGAGAAGGCAGGAATCACGGTGGTGAAAACGATAAAGATTAATTGATCACGATGAGGATTGTGACCGGACACAGAATTTGTATCGATTACAGAAAACTTAAAGTTGCCACACAAAAGGATCACTTTCCTCTCCCCTTTATAGATCAGATGTTATAAAAACTCGCATGCCACCAATACTATTGTTTTCACGATGGGTATTCAGGATTTTTCCAAATTCCCATGCATCCTGAAGATCAAGAAAATACCACCTTCACTTGTCCTTATGGAACGTTCGGGTATCGCAGAATGCCCTTCGGACTATGTAATGCTCCTGGATAAATCCAATAGTGTATGCTGTAATGATCGAAGACTTCAAGGAAGTTTTCATGGACGACTTCTCGGTTTACGGCCCAGATTTCAAAATATTCCTAGATAAACTATGTAAGGTATTCAGAAGATGCGAAGAAAATAATCTAGTCCTAAACTGGGAAAAGTGCCATTTCGTGGTCAACAGAGGAATCGTTTTGGGACACAAAATCTCAGCAGCTGGTATTGAGGTGGACAAAGCCAAAATCGAGGTGATGACATGTTTACTGCCACCCACCAACGTGAAGGACGTCAGAAGCTTTTTAGGACACTTTGGATTTCATAGAAGATTCATTAAAGATTTTATCAAGAGAGCTAGACCTCTCACAGAGCTTCTATGTAAAGAAACAAAATTCAACGTCACACCCGAGTAACTAACAGCTTTCAAAAAAAATCAAATCAGCCCTCGTATCTGCTTCGATTGTGCAAGATCCAGATTGGAGTTTACCTTTCGAAATTATGTGCGACGCCAGCGATTTCGCTGTGGGCGCTGTACTAAGACAGAAAAAGGACAAAAAGCTACACACTATATACTATGCTAGTATGACTCTTGATGATGCTCAACGCAATTACATGACAACAGAAAAAGAACTACTAGCCGTGGTATTCACCTTCAAAAATTTTTGCTCTTATCTAGTCAGCTCAAAAGTCGTCGTCCATACTGACCACGCTGCCCTGAAATACTTAATGAATATAAAGGACGCAAAACCTAGGCTTATTAGATGGATTCTCCCCTTACAAGAATTCGACATAGAAGTTAAAGATAAAAAAGGATTCAAAAACGGAGTCGTAGATCACCTATCTCGGATAAGATTTGAAAACGACGTCCCATCAATGATTTCCTACCTATAGAATGTGTCTACCACGCAGAATCAACCTTTGTTGGTCATGTGCGTTCGACGGGTGAGGAAAAATTAATTAGGGACTGCAAAGAACCGTTGATCGATGGTCATCTTGAAGAGCACGAGAAGATGACCATTCCGCACGATGCAATTGTCAAATGCGATCCTTTAACGCCAAACAGTGATTCTCCCGAAGGTAGAAGTTTAAGTCAGAGGTGTTTGCTATGAAAACCTTCGATAGATTTTGGTACGCTGATATAGTGAACTATCTTGCAACTGATAGAACCAGAACTATTTAAATAATACCAAAAAAATAATTTTTTGAGAGAAATCCGGAGATATCACTAGGATGAACCATACCTTTACAAACATTGTTCTGACGGCATATGCAGACGATGCGTTGCCGAAAGCAAAGTGATAGGGTATGATATTTACCACTTTTAGGCCATGATATCAGCCCTATTTATAGTCTATTATATGTTTCTATAGTTCTATATGAGTGTTTTCAGGTTCAGGTACATTCTAGAGTACTTTGGTGATTCTGGAGCTATTGGAGATGCAGAACTGAGCAGATGCGTTAGATTTTTAGCTATGGATGGAGAACTTTACACGTTGAGCTTGTGCTCATATTTGGACACGAGATATATCGTTGAGTTCGTTTTCCAATGCCAACGGTTTGAGGTTCATCCGACGGTTAGATCTAATGTTATGCCCAATTTACGGGAGAGTGGTATGTCTGCCTCGCGATAGGAAGTTGTCGAGAAGATGAATGAGTGTCGATCGACGGCACAGCCTTGGTGTCGAACGACGGTGATTCCAGAAGACAGGACCGACTTGTTTTATGGCCGACTTAAGCCCAGAAACCACCACAATTTACCAGAATACCTTGGGTCGAGTTTAGACCTAATTTATATAGTTTTCTAAGCCATTGTTGACGGCGAAGCTTTATCTTATTCATTGTCTTAAGTTTTGGAGAGAAGATCAAATCTCCTTCAAGAGATTGATTGGAACTCCTTTTGTTTTATATTGTTTTATATATCTAGTATTTATTGAGACTATTGATTTGTGTTATTGCTTCCATGTCTGAGTAATCATCTCGTTAGGTTTAGGGATTTCATGTTCTTAATGTCAAACTGATAATCATAGGATTGCTAGGTTATCTATAGATCTCTACACCAGGGTGGCTTGTAATAATAGGATCTAGAGTAGTGAAATAGCAAGAGAGTGTGACTGATTACTTGAACCTAGAATCATAGGACAAATGAGAGGCACGAGAGTGCAATTATTTAACGAAACCCGAGCCCTGTGTGGATTAGATATCTAGGCGCATACGAGAGTTGTTCTAGGATCTAGTTGAACATTATTGATATGTGTGTTAATGCTTGTCTGAGGTAGCATCGATCGATACCAATACTTGGGTATCGATCGACGCTTGATTCTTGTTTGCATGCATGAGCTGGAACATAGAGCTTAGGCATCTCATTTGTAATTGCATGCGAGAGCTGGATTACTTGCTTATTGAATTTGTGTTCTAGAATTTGATCTATAAAACCCTTAGAATCCTTGATATGTGTTTTGAATTCATTGATTGATAAATCCGTAGATCTAGCTATTTCACCTTATTATTACCAAACCAGTTACCTGCTTACTTGTCTACTATTAATATTTTAATAAACTGTTTTCCTAGCTTAATCTAAACATCTATAGTCTATTGTGTGCCCACGCTCCATGTGTATTAGATTCCTAAGTACTACAACTGAACCTCTTATTTGAGAGAGTAAAAGTAGCTTATTGGGTTAATTTGAAGTGCATAATAAAAGCTACATCAAATTTAGCGCTGTTGCCGGAGAGCGAGGATCGCCATTAGACTTGGTTAATAAGCTTAGTCTAGGTTCTTATTTCTGGTTTAGTTACTTACATAAAATGTTTCTTGTCTTCCAGGTGAATGCAGAGCAATACTAGCATCAACAAGGAAAAAGACTTAGTTTTCTCAGACCCAACAGCAATCGAACGAACCATCTGCAGAGAGAAACGTCTAGCATCGATCGACAACAACATTTCTCCGTCGATCAACACCACTCTTGGGCGAACATCGATCGACACTTGTACTCTACCATAGATTAACAGTAACCGGCGAGTAGAGATGGGGTCAGCACTTATCCTGAATAGGGATGGGAATAGAGACCTGCATGACCCTGAGGGTCATCTTTGTTATGCAGCAGGTCAGAAATTAGATGCACATGGGGCTGTAATCCCTGAGCATCGATCGTAGCAGAATTGATCTGGCCTACTCAAGTCTATGTTAACAGGTCTGCAATTCAACCTCGAGAAATTCAGGGGATCGACGACCAGATAAGACCCGAATACTTTACTCATATGAGCGAGCACCCCTTTCATGGCCTTCCCCATGAATATACGATGGACCACATTGAAACACTAGAGGATTTTGTGTTTAGCATCCCGGAGCATGAAGGAACTACATACTATCTCCTCTCCAAGTTATTTAAGTATTCTCTCTCTGGGAGTGGAGTTGCTTGGGTGAAACTTCTACCACCAGGATCTCTCACTACCTGGGATGATGTCAAGAATAACTTTTAGATGATGCAAAGACCGAGGAGCTAATGGATAAGATTTTGACATTCTCTCAGGGACATAAGGGTTTAGAAGCTCTGGGACAGAATTAGAGGGTACCAATAAGACTGTCCTAATCATGGTTTCACGGAGTTCAACAGCTGGGATTTTTCTGCAAAGGTATTAATGTGCAGTATCATATAATTTTAGATAAGGCAAGCGAAGGGAACTGTAAGAGCAGGACTCCAGAGGAAGCTAAGAGGCTGATTCAGAACTTTGTGTCTAGCAACTGTATCAGGAATATGGATATTCACAGGATTCAATCAGGTGTTGTGAAAAAATGACAAGATCATTGAGGTCGAGCCCAAAACTGATTTCATAAATGAAGTCTCGTTGGTGGAACAGGTTGCAGAAGAGAATGCGAATCATATAAATGAAATCAGTTTGCAGGGACATATTTAGAGGATGGAATCTATGATGGAACGAGTCTGAGGTTGGATTTTATCCACAAAGAGCTGAATGGAAAATTTGAAGCCTTGGACGCCCACGTCATGATGCTAGACACCCAGGTTTTTCAGATTGCTGAAGCTGTGAATAATCAAGAAGCTCTGGTTAAAGATAAAGCTGAGGAGAGCCAGAGGCATCAGATTGATGGTATCTTATATAATAACTTTGGGGAATTAATCGAGCACGAGAAGTTGGAAGAAAGTGCTTTTCCAGTCGAAATTTCTATTTTCTTTGGCAGCTCGCACTGGTATCGATCGACACCATCAGTTGAGCATCAATCGACACCCATTGAAGAGCACGTAGGAACGGTGATAATTCTGAACCAATCAGACTTGGCCACACGACACCCGCATCCTCCAAGCCCGTACTATGTTAAAAAGAACGTCGTCGATCGACACAAAAAGGACAGCATCGATCGACAACAACGGGTGCCCAACGATTGACAACAGCAGCCGAGCCCCGATCGACACCCTTCCATGGCAAGCACTAATGCACACCGCTCATCAGAAAGGCCAACAGTGAACACCAATCAGCAAAACGTAGATGCACCAGAACAAGGGCAATTGATCCCAGCTGAAACCTCTTTCGTTGACATTGTCGATCGACGATACACACCATATATCGATTGACACCAACAGTACTGACATGAAACTGTCATGGACAAGCAGCCAGCAAAAGAAAGAAGCCCAAAAAAGAGAGTGAAATCTAGAGAACCCTATGTTCTCAAACACCTCAGGAGGAGAAGCTAACAAGGCTGAACTTGATGGATTTCAAAAGAGATTGAAGAGGGTTCCTATGGATATGTCTTTCAAGGATGCATATCACCAATACAGACTTGGTAATTTCTTCAGAGAGAGCAAGGAGACAGATAAGGACATTGAGCTGCTGTTCAATATGGTCAGCTGTAGATCCAAGAAAACACTAAATAAGGAACAAGATCATGGGTAGTTTTTTATTCCATGCTGTATACATGAGACCAATTTCCCATATGCTCTCTGTGATACTGGATCTGCAGCCAGCATCAGGGCCAAGGACACTGCCAAACTGTTAGGATTAAAGGTGGAACCTTCATAAGATAGTTTCGCCTTCGTGGATAAGTCCAAGGTAAAATCAGCAGGAATGATCAAGAATTTTAAAGTAGAGATAGGTGAATTCATTGTCCCTGTGGACTTTCATGTTTTGGAAATTAAATAAGGTCAAGAATCTTCTCTTATCTTTGGAATATCCTCTATGGCTACAATGGGGGAAGTTTGTGATCTCAAGAAGAATAAGATGTGCTTTATTAATGTTGATGAAAATGTCTTCTACTATCCTGTGGGGAATATCAGAAGTGAAGGGTTTATTTCATGGGTAAAGCCGTCTGAAGATCCAGCACCTGCAACTGATTCAAACTACGAAACCATAGAACCAGCATCAGCATCGAACGACACTCGCCTAAGAGCGTCGATCGACCCTCTCCCGATTTTAGAGCGACATGTGATTAACAGCCTATGTCTGGGGGAAGGACCAAGAAGAAGAAAAAGAAAAAGAAGGTAGATGCAGATTTCTTGTCACCGGTTCCTTTGCAATGTTATGAGGGATGTCTTGAGTATAAGATTAGCTGCGAGGAAAGTCTGAGACCTTTTACCATGGTCGGGTGCTATGTGATCCAGATCTAAAAGACAAAGGGGAATCTTCTGCAAGAGATTTTATCAACATCATCAACAAAATGAGGAAGAGGGACACTGAGAGCTGTTCTGGAACAAGTTCTTAATCTAATCCAGACTATCAGATCTCCGGAAGTCAAGCTAATGACTATAATCAAGCGTTGAGTGGGAGGCAACCCATTGTTTAGTAAGTCTTTATTTCGTTTTTAGTTATACTACAATTAATATAAGGTTTTACTTTGTTTTGTAGACTTTTTGAATCCACCATCGATCGACACCATAGAGGCACCGTTAGTCGACAATGGATTGCGACCATCGATCGACCACACACTCCTACCATCGATCGATACTCTTTTACAGAGTCTCGTATCGAGTTTGACTACTTAATCTATTTACTTACGATTTAATTTTTTCTAACCAATCCGGGACGGATTACACTAGGGAGAGTTTAATTTAAGTCTGGGGGAGGTTCTCTAATGCTATTTGATTTTTTTGAGCTTTATTTGCTATATATATATATATGTATAAGTTTTTCAAAAAAAAAGTTTTATTGAGTCAAGAAGGAGACTATGATCAAGATTTATTATTGACTAACCACACTTTAGCACCATTCTTAGAAGTTTGTTGCAGAGATTACTAGAAATACCAAAGTGGATCATCCTGCCACTATATCACACTTGCTTAGAAAGTTTGAAGGAACCGAAGCTGATTTCCAACACTAATCCTTACATTATTTGCTTGCTTTGGGGCTTGGTATACATTGGATCAGATTCCTTCTGCAAGTCTGTAAGTACAAGTCATTGCACTTTTGGTTCCCTTCTCTCTTTTCTTCAGCATCTACCTAATATCATAAAAGATTGAGATGACTTCCTGAGATGCAGAGGGGTAGGTAAATTACCTATGACTCCATTATTCTAATTCGGAGGAACGATCACACATTGTTTGAAGCGAAGGGTAGGTACATTACCGATGACCCCACTATTCGCCTACAACTTTGCCCAAATAGCAAAAGAAGAAGAAAAAAAAGAAAAAAAAAGAAGAATAAAGAGGAAAATCGAGAATGAGATGGCAAGATATACTATATCAGCATCATTGTCCATTAAGTTTGAGATCTAGAAATATTCGGAGAGAAAAAAGGGAAGAAAGGAATCATAAAGGAATTTGTGCCTAGTTGTTCAGATATTTGCAGAGGTGGAGTCCATGTGTCACTTGATCGATACTCCCAAGGTAAAGCATGCACTTTTATTTTATGCAATGAAATCAGTTGAGGGGTGACTCAGACCAGTATTTGCTAAGTTGTTGGTAGAATGGATTTGGTTGCTATACTAGGATAGGGTATATAAAGATTCTCTGTGATTGACTTAATGGAATGTCATTGCAACAAAGTAGGGTGGATTTATACTTAGACATTATGTGAGTCTCCACTTTTCAAAACCTCTTTCACAGGATTTGTTTGCTTGAGGACATGCAAAAGGTTACGTCTGGGGGGAGTTGATAGGGTCTGATATTTACCACTTTTATTCCATGATATCATTCCTAATAAGAGTATATTATATGTTTCTAGATTTTTATTAGAGTGTTTCAGGTTCAGGTACGTTCAGGAGTACTTTGGTGATTATGGAGTTGTTTGAGAAGTGGAACTGTGCTGATGTGTCAGAGGTTAGCTATGGATGTATAACTTCCCACGGTATGATTGTAATCATATTTTAACACAAGATAGATCTTTGAGTTAGCTTTCCAATTCCACCAGTTTGAGGTTCATATGACGGTTAGGTCTAAAGTTACGCCTAATATACTGAAGACTGGTTTGTCTTCCTCGCGAGAGGAAGCTGTCGAGAAGATGAATGAGTGTCGATCGACGACACAGCCTTGGTGTCGATTGACGATGATCCCAGAAGACGGGACTGGCTTGTTTTATGGCCGACTTAATTCCAGAAGCCACCACAATTTACCAGAATACTCCTCGACGAGTTTAGACCTAATTTATATAGTTTTCTAAATCATTGTTGACGGCTAAGCTTTATCTTATTCATTGTCTTAAGTTTTGGAGAGAAGATCAATTCTCCTTCAAGAGATTGATTTGAACCCCTTTGGTTTTATATTGATTTATAGTATTTATTCAAACTATGTTTTGTGTTATTGCATCCATTTCTGAGTAATCATCTTGTTAGGTTAAGGGATTTCATGTTCTTAATGTTAAACTGATAGACATAGGATTTCTAGGTTATCTATGGATCTCTAAACCAGAGTGCCTCGTAATTCTAGGATCTAGAGTAGTGGAATAGATTTGACCAAAAAAAAGAGTAGTGGAATAGCATGAGAGTGTGACTGATTACTTGAACCTAGAATCATAAGACACTTGAGAGGCACGAGAGTGCAATTAATTAATGGAACCCAAGACCTGTGTGGATTAGATATTTAGGCGCATACGAGATTTGGTATAGGATCTAGTTGAATATTATCAATATGTGTGTTAATGCTTGTCTGAGGTAGCATCGATCGATACCCAAGTATTGGTATCGATCGACACTTGATCGTTGTTTGCATGCGAGAGCTGGAACATAGAACTTAAGCATCGAATTTGAAATTGCATGCGAGATCTGGATTACTTGCTTATTGAATTCGAGTTCTAGAATTTGATCTAAAAAACCCTTAGAATCCTTGATTTGTGTTTTCAATCCATTGATTGATAAATCCCTAGATCTAGCTATTTCATCTTATTGTTATCAAACCAATCACCTGCTTACTTTTCTGCTATTACTTCTTTAATAAAATGTTTGCCTAGCTTAATCTAAACATCTATAGTATATTGTATGTCCACGCTCCATGTGGATTAGATCCCTAAGTACTACAACTGAACCTCTTATTTGAGAGAGTAAAAGTAGCTTATAGGTTTAATATGAAGTGCATAATAAAAGTTACATCAAATTTGGCGCCGTTGCCGGGGAGCGAGGATCGCCATTAGACTTGATTAATAGTTTTAGTCTAGGTTTTTATTTTCTGTTTTAGTTACTTACATAAAATTTCTTGTCTTTTAGGTGAATGCAAAGCAGTACTAGGAGCAACAAAGAAAAAGACTTAGTTTTCTCAAACCCATCAGCTATTGAACGCACCATCTGCAGAGAGAAATGACTAACATCGATCGACAACAATACTTCTTCATCGATCGACACCACTATTGGACGAACATCGATCGACACTTCTACTCTACCATCAATCGACAGTAACCGGCGAGTAAAGATGGGTTCAGAACGTATCCTGACTAGGTATGGGAATGCAGTCCTGCATGACCCTGAGGGTCATCTGTGTAATGCAGCACGCCATAATGTAGATGCACAGGGGGGTGTAATCCCTGATCATCGATCAATAGCATAGTTGATCAGGCCTACTCAAGTATATGTTAACAGGTCTGCAATTCAAACTTGAGAAATCTAGGGGATCGACGGCCATATAAGACTTGCACACTTTACTCATGTGAGCGAGCAACCCTTTCATGGCCTTCCCCATGAAGATCCCATGGACCATATTGAAACACTAGCTGATTTTGTATTTAGCATCCCAGAGTATGAAGGAACTACAAGCTATATCCTCTGCAAGTTGTTTAAGTATTTTCTCTCTTGGAATGCAGTTGTTTGGCTGAAACTTCTACCATCATGATCTCTCCCTACCTGGGATGATGTCAAGACTGCATTTCTGACTAATTTTTTGATGATGCAAAGACCGAAGAGCTAAGGGATAAGATTTTGACATTCTCTCAGGGACCTCCTGAAAGGTTTAGAAGCTCTTCGGACATATTTAAGGGGTACCAAAAAGACTGTCTACATCATGGTTTCATGGAGGTTCAACTGCTAGGATTTTTCTGCAAAGGTATTGATGTGCAGTATCATATGATTCTCAATCAGGCAAGCGAAGGGAACTTTAAGACTAGGACTCTAGAGGAAGATAAGAGGCTGATTCAGAACTTTGTGTCTAGCAACAATATCAGGAATATGGATATTCACATGATGCAATCAGGTGTTGTGAAAAAATGACAAGATCATTGAGGTCGAGCCCAAAACTGATTTTGTACATGAAGTCTTGTTGGTGGAACAGGTTGCAGAAGAGGATGAGAATCATATAAATAAAATCAGTTTTCAGGGCCATATTCAGAGGATAAAATCTATGATGGAACGAGTCATAGAAATTCAGCAGAAGACTAGTGCATACTTAAATTTGAGATTGGATTTTATCCACAAAGAGCTGAATGGAAAATTTGAAGCCTTGGACGCCAAGGTCATGATGCTAGACACCCTGGTTTTTCAGACACCAGAATCTGTGACGAATCAAGAAACTCTGGTTAAAGAGAAAGCTGTGGAGAGCAAGAGGCATCAGGTTGGTGGCAGTTTAGATAATAACTTTGGGGAAGTAATCGAGCATGAAAATCTGTAAGAAGGTGCTTTCTAGTCCAAACTTCTATTTCCTTTGGCAGCTCGCACTGGTGTTGATCGACACCATCAGCTGAGCATCGATCGTCACCCACTGAAGAGCACATGGAGCGGTGAGAATTCAGAACCACTCAGACTTCGCCACACGACACACGCATCCTCCCAGCCCGTAATGTGTTAAAACAAACATCGTTGATCGACACCAACATGACAGCATCGATCAACATCAACGAGCGCACAACGATCGAAAACAGAAGCCGAGCACCGGTCGACACCCGCCCATGGCAAGGACTAATGCACACCGCTAATCAGAAAGGCCAATTATGAACACCAATCAGCAAGATGTAGATACACCAGAACAAGGGCAATTGATCCTAGCTAAAACCACTTTCTTTGACATAGGCGATTGACGGTACACACCATATACTGAATGACACCAGCTGTACAGACATGAATCTGTCATGAACAAGCATGCAGAGAAAGAAAGAAGCCCAAAAAGAGAGAAATCTAGAGAAGCCTATGTTCCCAAACACCTTAGGAGAGAAGGTAACAAGGCTGAACTTGACGGATTTCAAAAGAGAGTGAAGAGGGTTCCTAAGGGTATGTCTTTCGAGGATGCATATCACCAATACAGACTTGGTAATTTCTTCAGAGGGAGCAAGGAGAACGATAAGGACATTGAGCTGCTGTTAAATATGGCCAGCTGTAGATCCAAGAAGACACTGAAGAAGGAACAAGATCCTTGGAAGTTCTTTATTCCATGCTGTATACATAACACCAATTTCCCATACGCCCTCTGTGATACTAGATCTTCGGTCAGCATCATGGCCAAGGACACTGCCGAACTGTTAGGATTAAAGGTGGAACCTTCTTAAGATAGTTTCGCCTTCATGGATAACTCCAAGGTGAACTCAGCAAGCATGATCAAGAATGTTAAAGTATAGATAGGTGACTGCACTGTCCTTGTGGACTTTCATGTTTTGGGAATTAAATCAGGTCGAGAATCTTCTCTTATTTTTGGAAGAGCCTTTATGGCTACAATGGGCGAAGTTTTTGCTCTCAAGAAGAATAAGATGTGCCATAATAATGTTGATGAAAATATCTTCTACTATCTTGTAGGGAAGACCAGAAGTGAAGGGTTTATTTCATGGGTAAAGCCATCTGAAGATCCAGCACCTGCATCTGATTCAAACTACGAAACCACAAAACCAGCATCAGCATCGATCGACACTCGCCTAATAGCGTCGATTGACACTCTCCCGATTTTAGAGCGACATGTGATTGAAAGGCCTAAGTCTTGGGGAAAGACCAGGAAGAACAAAAAAAAAAGAAAAAGAAGGTAGATGAAGATTTCTTGTCACTGGTTCCTTCGCGATGTTATGAGGCAAGTATTGAGTATAGGATGTGCTGCAAGGAAAGTCTGCGACCTTTTACCAAGGTCAGGGTGCTATGTGATCCAGAGCTGAAAGAAAAAGGGAAAGCTTCTGCAAGAGCTTTTATCAACAACATCAACAAATGAGGAAGAGGGACACAGAGAGCTGTTCTGGAAAAAGTTTTTAATCTGATCCAAACTAAATCATATCTCCAGAAGTCAAGCTAATGACTATAACCAAGCGCTGAGAGGGAGGAAACTCATTGTTTAGTGAGTCTTTATTAAGTTTTCAGTTATACTACTATTTATTTCGAGTTCTAATTTTTTTTTGTAGACTGTTTGAGTCCACCATCGACCCATACCATAGAGGCACCATCAGTCGACAATGGATCGCGACCATCGATCGACCACACACGCCTACCATCGATCAATACTCTTTTACAGAGTTTGGTATCCAGTTTTACTACTTAATCTATTTACTATGATTTAATTTTTTCTAACCAATCCGGGACGGATTACACTGGGGGCTAGGTAATTTAAGTCTGGGGGAGGTTCGCTAATACTATTTGATTTGTGTTGATGCAAAATGTAGATGCAAAAAAATAAAATCAGTAGAGGGGTGAGTCAGACCAGTATTTGCTAAGTTGTTGATTGAATGGATTTGGTTGCTATACTAGGATATGGTATGTAAAGTTTCTATGTGACTGACTTGATAGGATGTGGTTGCAACAAAGTAGGGTGATAGTTATACTTAGACAGTATGTGAATCTCCACTTTTCAAAATGCATGAGGACAAGTAAAAGGATAAGTATGGGGGAGTTGATAGGGTCTGATATTTACCACTTTTAGGACATGATATCAGCCCTATTTAGAGTTTCTTATATGTTTCTAGATTTGTATTAGAGTGTTTTCAGGTTAAGGTACTTTCTAGAGTACTTTGGTGATTCTGAAGCTTTTTGAGATGCAGAACTGCGCAGATGCGTCAAATTTTTAGCTATGGAAAGAAAACTTCCCATGGTGCCATTGTGATCATATTTGGACACAAGATAGCTCTTTGATTTAGATTTATGCCCTTATTACTGAAGAGTGGTATGTATGCCTCGCGAGAGGAAGCTGTCGAGAAGATGAATAAGTGTCGATTGACGGCACAGCCTTGGTGTCGATCTACGGTGATCCCAGAAGGCAGGCCAGACTTTTCTTATGGCCGACTTAGCCCAGAAGCCACCACAATTTACCAGAATACCCATGGACGAGTTTAGACATAATTTATATATATTTCTAAGCCATTGTTAACGGCTAAGCTTTATCTTATTCATTGTCTTAAGTTTTGGAGAGAAGATCAATTCTCCTTCAAGAGATTGATTGGAACTCCTTTGGTATTATATTGATTTATATATCTATTATTTATTCAGACTATGATTTGTGTTATTGCTTTCATGTCTGAGTAATCATCATTTTGTTTTATGAATTTCATGTCCTTAATGTCAAACTGATAGTCATAGGATTTTTAGGTTATTCATAGATCTCTACACCAGGGTGGCTTGTAATACTAGGATCTAGAGTAGTGGAATAGCACAAGAGTGTGACTGATTATTTGAACCTAGAATCATAGGATAATTGAGAGGCACGACAGTGCAATTAATTAACGGAACCCGAGCCCTGTGTGGATTTGATATCTAGGCACATACGAGAGTTGGTCGAGGATCTAGTTAAACATTATCGATATGTGTGTTAATGCTTGTCCTAGGTAGCATCGATCGATACCCAAGTATTGGTACCGATTGACACTTGATTTGTTTGCATGCGAGAGCTGGAACATAGAACTTAGGCATCTGATTTGAAATTGCATGTGAGAGTTGGATTACTTGCTTATTGAATTTGAGATCTAGAATTTGATCTATAAAACCCTTAGAATCCTTGATTTGTGTTTTTAATCCATTGATTTATAAATCCCTAGATCTAGCTATTTCATCTTATTCTTATCAAACCAATCACCTGCTTACTTTTCTGCTATTACTTCTTTAATAAACTGTTTGCCTAGCTTAATCTAAACATCTATAGTCTATTGTGTGTCCACGCTCCCTGTGGATTTGATCCCTAAGTACTACAATTGAACCTCTTATTTGAGAGAGTAAAAGTAGCTTATAAGGTTAATTTGAAGTGCATAATACAAGTTACATCAAATTTGGTGTCGTTGCCTGGGAGCGAGGATCGCCATTAGACTTGATTAATAAGTTAGTCTAGGTATTTATTTTCTGTTTTGTTACTTACATATTTTTTTCTTGTCTTTTAGGTGAATGCAGAGCAATACTAGGAGCAACAAGGAAAAAAACTTAATTTTCTCAGACCCAACAACTATTGAACGCACCATCTGCAGAGAGAAACGTCTAGCATCGATCGACAACAACACTTCCCTGTCGATCGACACCACTCTTGGACGAACATTGATTGCCACTTCTACTCTCCCATCGATCGACAGTAACCGGAGAGTAGAGATGGTTGCAGCACTTATCCTGACTAGGGATGGGAATGGAGACCTGCATCACCCTGAGGGTCCTCAGTGTAATGCAGCAGGTCAGAAATTAGATGCACAGGGGGATGTAATCCCTGAGAAGCGATCGATAGCAGAGTTGATCAGGCTTACTCAAGTCTATGTTAACATGTCTTCGATTCAACCTCGAAAAATCCAGGGGATAGACGGCCAGATAAGACCTTAATACTTTACTCATGTGAGGGAACACCCCTTTCATGGCCTTCCCCATGAAGATCCCATGGACCACGTTGAAACACTAGAGGATTTTGTGTTTAGCATCCCAGAGAATGAAGGAACTATAGACTATCTCATCTGCAGGTTATTTAAGTATTCTCTCTTTAGGAATGCAGTTGCTTGCTTAAAACTTCTACCACCACGATCTCTCACTACTTGGGATGATGTCAAGACTGCGTTTCTAACTAATTTTTTTTGATGATGCAAAGACAGAGGAGCAAAGGGAAAACATTTTGAGATTCTCTTGGGGACCTACTGAAGGTTTTAGAAGCTCTTGCGACAAGATAGATCGTTGAGTTGGCTTTCCAATGCCACCAGTTTGAGGTTCATCGGAAGGTTAGATCTAAATTTATGCCTAATTTACTGAAGAGTGGTTGGTCTGCCTTGCGATAGGAAACTCTCGAGAAGATGAATGAGTGTCGAACGACGGCACAGCCTTGGTGTCGATCGAAGGTGATCCGAAAGACTGGCCTGGCTTGTTTTATGGCCTTCTTAAGCCCAGAAGCCACCACAATTTACCAGAATACCCCTCGACGAGTTTAAACCTAATTCATATTGTTTTCTAAACCACTGTTGATGGCTAAGCTTTATCTTATTCATTGTCTTAAGTTTTGGAGAGATGATCAATTCTCCTTCAAGAGATTGACTGGAACTCCTTTGGTTTTATATTGATTTATATATCTTGTATTTATTCAGACTAGGATTTATCTTGTTGCTTTCATGTCTGAGTAATCATCTTGTTTGGTTTATGAATTTCATGTTCTTAATGTCAAACTGATAGTCATAGAATTTTTAGGTTATCTTTAGATCTGTAAACCAGGGTGGCTTGTAATACTACGATCTAGTGTAGTGGAATAGCACGAGAGTGTGACTGATTATGTGAACCTAGAATCATAGGATAATTGAGAGGCACGAGGGTGCAATTAATTAACAGAACCCGAGCCCTATATGGATTTGATATCTAGGCACATACGAGAGTTGGTCTAGGATCTAATTGAATGTGTTAATGCTTGTCTGAGGTAGCACCAATCGATACCCAAGTATTGGTATCGATCGATGCTCGATCGTTGTTTGCATGCGAGAGCTTGAATCATAGAACTTAGGCATCTGATTTGTAATTGCATGCGAGAGCTGGATTACTTGCTAAATGAATTCGAGTTCTAGAATTTGATATATAAAACCCTTAGAATCCTTGATTTGTATTTTGAATCTATTGATTGATAAATCCCTAGATCTAGCTATTTCATCTTATTCTTATCAAACCAATCACCTGCTTACTTTTCTGCTATTACTTCTTTAATTAACTGTTTGCCTAGCTTAATCTAAACATCTATAGTCTATTGTGTGCCCACGCTCCATGTGAATTCGATCCCTAAGTACTACAATTGAATATCTTATTTGAAAGAGTAAAAGTAGCTTATAGGGTTAATTTGAAGTGCATAATAAAATTTACATCAAATTTGGCGTCGTTGGCGGGGAGCGAGGATCGCCATTAGACTTGACTAATAGGTTTAGTCTAGGTTTTTATTTTTTTGTTTTAGTTACTTACATAAAAAACTTCTTGTCTATCAGGTGAATGCAGAGCAGTACTAGGAGCAACAAGGAAAAAGACTTACTTTTCTCAGACCCATCAGCTATTGAACGCACCATCTGCAGAGAGAAACATCTGGCATCGATCAACAACAACACTTCCCTGTCGACCGACACCACTCTTGGACAAACATCGATCGACACTTATAGTCTCCCATCGATCGACACTAACCAGCGACTAGAGATGTAACACGTTCCTAGGATGCTTCTCTGGATTGTTTGGGATAGATCCTTGCGTAAACAAATCAAAAGACTCAAGTTTACCAAGGTTTGTGGATCTATTGGTGACACAAAGAGGTGTGGAAGATCTCCTTGATACTCCTAGGCACTAGATCGGATATGACACACCAAACTAGAACCCTTAGTCGCCGGATATGACTCACCAGCAAGCTCTTGCACTCGACAAAGATCAGAGAGAAAGAGAGAATACAAAAGGTTTATGATAAAAGACTGCGTACCTTAGAATGAAGATTTACAAGAGTTTAAATAGAAACCGAGGAACATACTCCTTTAGGTTTCGAGAACTTAATGAAATAAAAACCATAGTTTAAAACTTATCCTAAGATAGAAATGTGGTCGGTCCTAATATGCATATATCATGCATATACTAAGATACATCAACTAGGTGATTTGTGAAGCAAACTAAGGCCTCGTTAAAAACCTAACTTTAGAAAACCCATTGGGACAAAACCAAATGTAGGGAAAAGAGCACACTTAGGTTGCTTGCCTAGTTGATGATCAGCTTGATAAAGGGGTAGCTTGAATGGTGGTGAGAGTGTCTTGGTTGATCAAGCTTCGGCCAAGACAATCTTCTTGTATGAGGGACATCTTAAGTAATCCTCCAATAGCTTCCTTGAGCTTCTTTGATCTGGAACGAGTCATAGGCCCTTCTGGAATGGACAATGCATCTTCATCAATTGGTTTGTCCATCAGCTCATCATCTCCATTAGTTGGCTGGTCCATGTTCACATCATCCCCTCCCTCTTGAAAAGGATTTGTCCTCAAATCTTGCACATCTTGGAGGTCCAGCTTGTAGGCATTGTTGTTGATCTTCTTTATGACCTCAAAAGGTCCATCGACCCGCGGCATCAGTTTAGATTTCCTTTCATTTGGAAATCTCTCTTTCCTTAGATGTACCCACACTTGGTCACCAACTTCAAACACCTTCTCACGTTTTACTTTGTTGGCATGTTTGGCATATTGCTTTGTTTTATCTTCAATGTTGTGTCTAGCTTGCTCATGAATCTGTTGTACCATCTCAGCCTTCTTCTTGCCATCCAGACTAACTCTTTCACACTCAGGTAAAGGCATTAGATCCAAAGGAGAGGGATTGAACCCATAAACAATTTCAAATGGTGAAAACTTAGAAGCAGAATGCATAGCATGATTGTATGCAAATTCACAATGAGGCAAATAGTCTTCCCATGATTTAAAGTTCTTTTTAATGAATGCTCTCAAAAGAGTTCCTAGTGTCCTATTGACTACTTCGGTTTGTCCATCAGTTTGTGGATGGCATGTGGTTGAGAACAATAACTTAGTGCCTAGCTTAGACCAAAGGGTCTTCCAGAAATAACTTAGAAATTTAGCATCTCTATCTGACACTATAGTTCTAGGCATACCATGCAAACGGACTATCTCTTTAAAGAACAAGTTGGCTACGTGCAATGCATCATCAGTCTTGTGGCAAGCAATAAAATGTGCCATTCTTGAAAACCTATCTACCACAACAAAGATAGAATCCTTTCCAGTTCTAGTTCTAGGCAGTCCTACAATGAATTCCATAGAGATATCATTCCATGGATGATAAGGAATAGGTAATGGAGTGTACAAACCATGAGATTGGACCTTAGATTTAGCTTGTTTGCACGTTGCACACCTTCCACAGATTCGTTCAACATCTCTCTTCATGTGTGGCCAAAAGAAATGATCCTGCAAAACCTTAAGGGTCATGGCAATTCCAAAATGCCCCATGAGGCTTCCTCCATGACATTCCCTGACAAACAAATCTCTCAAAGAGCAGTTAGGCCCACACAAACGATTGTAATAGAATAAGAACCCATCCTGTCTAAAGTAATGCCCAGCAGCAAATTTTTCACATGACTTGTATGCATCCCCAAAATCTTTATCAGTTTCATACATACCTTTGAGTTGTTCAAATCCTAAGAGTTTGGCATCAAGGGTGTTCAAGAGTACATACCTTCGTGATAGTGCATCAGCAACTATGTTTTCTTTACCTTGTTTATATTTGATGACATAAGGGAAAGTCTCAATGAACTCCACCCACCTTGCGTGTCTCTTTCTGAGCTTGCTTTGTCCTTTTAGATACTTGAGGGATTTATGATCCGTGTGGATCACAAACTCTTTGGGCCAGAGGTAATGCTGCCATGTTTGCAAAGCTCTGACTAATGCATACAACTCTTTGTCATAGGTGGGATAGTTGAGAGTTGCTCCTCCAAGTTTTTCACTAAAGTAAGCAATAGGTCTCCCTTCCTGCATTAAGACAGCACCAATACCAATTCCTGAAGCATCACATTCTATTTCAAAAGTTTTGGTAAAGACAGGATGTATAAGAAGAGGTGATTGAGTAAGCTTCTCTTTTAGGCATTGGAAAGCCTTCTCTTGTGCTTCTCCCCACTTGAATCCGACATCCTTCTTTATCACTTCAGTTAAGGGGGCTGCTATGGTGCTAAAATCCTTGACAAAACGCCTATAAAAGCCAGCAAGTCCATGGAAACTCCTTACTTCACCTACTGTCTTAGGACTCGGCCATTCTCGAATTGCTTTCACCTTTTCTTGGTCGACCTTTACTCCATCTGCACTCACAACAAAACCTAGGAAGACCAAGTTATCTGTACAAAAAGTACACTTCTTCAAGTTTGCAAACAACTTCTCTTTCCTCAAAACATTAAGAACTGACCTAAGATGCTCACTATGATCTTCCATGCTCTTTCTATAGATTAAAATGTCATCAAAATATACTACCACAAAGATGCCTATGAAAGATCTAAGCACATGGTTCATCAACCTCATGAATGTACTAGGTGCATTTGTAATCCCGAATGGCATGACTAACCACTCATATAGACCATGTTTAGTTTTGAATGCAGTTTTCCATTCATCACCCTCTTTCATTCTAATTTGATGGTATCCACTCTTCAAATCTTTCTTAGAGAAAATGCATGAGCCATGTAATTCATCTAACATGTAATCTAGTCTAGGAATAGGGTGGCGATACTTCACTGTTATGTTGTTGATTGCTCTACAATCAACACACATGCGCCAGCTACCATCTTTCTTAGGCACAAGAAGCACTGGAACTGCACATGGGCTCAAGCTTTCTCGGATGTGGCCCTTCTCCATCAGTTCTTCTACTTGCCTTTGCAATTCCTTAGTCTCAACCAGATTAGTTCTGTAGGCTGGACGGTTTGGGAGTGTTGATCCAGGAACAAAATCGATTTGGTGCTCAATCCCTCTTACTGGTGGAAGACCTATGGGATTATCTTCTAGAAAGACATCATCATATTCCAGTAAAAGAGAGACAAGTTCACTCAGGTATGCCGGTGGGAGATCAGTGATGGTTAGTGGATATTCTTTAAAGACTAGCGATAGAACAAGAGTTTGAGAGTATAGAGTTCTTTTGATTTCTCCCTGTTTAGCATAGAAGTTATGCTGCTTGTTTTGATCTGGTTTGAGGTCAATTTCTTTCTTCTTTTGGAGCTGGAGTTGATCTTGTTGAACCTCCTTAGGAGTTAGAGGTACCAAGGTAGTTTTCCTTCCTTTGAACTCAAAGGAATGCTTGTTGGTATAGCCATCATGTACCACAGGCCTATCTGATTGCCAAGGCCTTCCAAGGAGGATGTGACTTGCTTCCATTGGTAACACATCACACAAGACTTCATCCTCATATCTTCCAATGGCTAGAGGCACCATCACTTGACTGGACACCTTCATCTCACCTTCCTCATTGAGCCATTGTAGCCGGTATGGTTTTGGATGCCTTTGAACTTTCAGTCCCAACTTCTTTACCATTGTTTCACTAGCAACATTAACACAGCTTCCACCATCCACAATGAGACTACAAACCTTTCCTTGCACCAAACACCTCGTATAGAAAAGGTTTTCACGTTGCTTAAGTTCCTCAATCTTGGTTTGTAGGTTCAAGAGTCTTCTAGCCACCAACAATCTTCCTCTTATTGGTTATTCTTCATATTCTTCCTCAGACTCCTCATGATCATACTCGGATCTATAGTCCTCAGACTCATACTCTCCATTCTCCAATAAGATCATGATGCGTTTGTTGGTGCACTCATTGGCATAGTGCCCTCTTCCTTGGCACTTGAAGCACTTGACATCCCTAGCTCTTGAACTGGTAGCATCGGCCTTTCCTTTATCTTTCCCAAAGATGGCACTTGGTTTTGTTTCTTCTTTAGGATATGGCTTATTTTCCTTAGTGTAGGCTGGTTTCTCCTCTTTAGGTGTTAGATACCTTGAGACTCCATAGTTGGAACGAGAGTGTCCCTTCCTCTTGAGTTGTTGTTCCACAAGTATAGCTTTGTGCGACATCTCTTCTAGCTCAACATAGTGTTGCATCTCAACATTGTCTTGGATCTCTCAGTTGAGTCCTCCTAGAAACCGAGACATAGTGGCTTCTTTATCTTCAGAAATGTTTGCTCTCAACATCAGTAGCTCCATCTCTTGAAAGTACTCTTCTACGGTCCGTGATCCTTGAGTGAGCTTCCTTAGTTTCTGATGTAGATCACAGTGATAATGACTTGGGACAAACCGTTTGCGCATGATTGATTTCATCTCATGCCATGATTCAACTGGATTCTCCTGGTTTCGTCTCCTAGTGGTTACCAACTGATCCCACCAGCTCAAAGCATAATCATAGAACTCAGTGGCTGCTAGTTGTATCTTTTGAGCTTGAGTGTACTGCTGCCAATCAAAGACCAAGTCTATCTTCTTCTCCCATTCCAAATAAGCATCCGGATCAGCCTTGCCATGGAAAGGGGGTATCTTCAGTTTTAGTCCAGCAAACTCATATTTTTGGTTCCTCCTACCATCATGATCACGCCTCTGCCTTCTCCTACTATCTCTTGAAGCCGAACTATGATAGCATTCATAGTAGTTGTCAGTCTCTTGTGAACCAGCGTGTTCTTGACGTGTGGAGTGTGCCCTTTCTCTTCTAGGCTCATTGCTAGTGCCTTGACCAGTAGTTTGCCTGATCTCTTGCATAAGTTCATCTCGCAACTCCTTCATGTTAGCCTTCATCAAGTCTCCCATGGTTGAGATCATAGTCTGATTGAGTTGTTCGATCATGGCCTCCATCAACAGCTTGTTCCTTCTCATCAGTGCGGCTTCCTCATCTGATTCATTCCCCATTGTTCCTGGAACAAATCAAACATTCAACCAGTAAAGAGTTCAAATCGAAACGACAAAAGGAAACAAGTTTACTTGAACAAGAATTTTCGAAACAAGAAACTTGATCAACAAGTAATGGATTCAAATCGATCACTCCAAAGGATTTCGATTAACAAAGATCAGAAAACTATCAAAGACACAATCGATTAAGGTTCTAATACAGTTTGATGATCTATGAATCAACAGAATGGATCAAAACACAAGCAAACTTTTCAATTTTCCGGATCACAAACTTGTAACGTAAACAACAAGTATTCGAAACGATTTTCAAAAAAATCCGTGATATAGACTTGTAGATTAATCAACTTTCCACGAAATAATCAAAGATCAATCGATTTAGAACAAGTATAAGAATAGATCAATTGATTTTCAGATCAGAGAACAATGATCAATCACAACAACAGAGTAGATGAACCGATCAAAGATTGAATCGATGATCACACTTTTAGATCTATCAGTTTTATCAATCAAACGATAAGATTTATCAATATAACTCACAAGGATGAATAGATCAATCGATAAACACAAGAACAAGATCAGATCACTCGTTATAATCAACACAAAACACAAATCGATCAAAAACTTAAGAGAATATGAAAAGATCGGATCGAAAACAGAAAGTATAACGAGAAATCCCCTTCCAGAGATGCTCTGATACCACTTAACATTTTCCTAGGATGCTTCCTTGGATTGTTTGGGATAGATCCTTGCGTAAATGGATCAAAAGACTCAAGTTTACCAAGGTTAGTGGATCGATTGGTGACACAAACAGGTGTGGAAGATCTCCTTGATACTCCTTGGCACTAGATCGGATATGGCACACCAAACTAGAACCCTTAGTCGCTGGATATGACTCACCAGCAAGCTCTTGCACTCGACAAAGATCATAGAGAAAGAGAGAATACAAAAGGTTTATGATAAAAGACTGCGTACCTTAGAATGAAGGTTTACAAGAGTTTAAATAGAAACCGAGGAACATGCTCCTTTAGGTTTTGAGAACTTAATGAAATAAAAACCATAGTTTAAAACTTATCCTAAGATAGAAATGTGGTCGGTCCTAATATGCATATATCATGCATATACTAAGATACATCAACTAGGTGATTTGTGAAGCAAACTAAGGCCTCGTTAAAAAACTAACTTTAGAAAACCCATTGGGACAAAACCAAAGGTAGGGAAAAAGAGCACATTTAGGTTGCTTGCCTAGTTGATGATCAGCTTGATAAAGGGGTAGCTTGAATGGTGGTGAGAGTGTCTTGGTTGATCAATCTTCGGCCAAGACAATCTTCTTGTATGAGGGACATCTTAAGTAATCCTCCAATAGCTTCCTTGAGCTTCTTTGATCTGGAACGAGTCATAGGCCCTTCTGGAATGGACAATGCATCTTCATCAATTGGTTTGTCCATCAGCTCATCATCTCCATTAGTTGGCTGGTCCATCAAGATGGTTGCAGCACTTATCCTGGCTAGGGATTGGAATGGAGACCTGCATGACCCTTAGGGTCCTCTGTGTAATGCAGCAGGTCAGCAATTAGATGCACAGGGGGATGTAATCCCTGAGCATCGATCGAAAGCAGAGTTTATCAGGCCTACTCATGTCTATGTTAACAGGTCTGCGATTCAACCTCGAGAAATCCAGGGTATCGACGGCCAGTAAAGACCTTAATACTTTACTCATGTGAGCGAACACCCCTTTCACGGCCTTCCCCATGAAGATCCAATGGACCACATTGAAACACAAGAGGATTTTGTGTTTAGCATCCCAGAGCATGAAGGAACTATAGACTATCTCCTCTACAGGTTATTTAAGTATTCTCTCTTTTGGAATGCAGTAGCTTGCTTAAAACTTCTATCACCAGGATCTTTCACTACTTGGGAAGATGTAAAGACTGCGTTTCTAACTAGTTTTTTTTTGATGATTCAAAGACCGAGGAGCTAATGGAAAACATTTTGAGATTCTCTTGGGGACCTACTGAAAGTTTTAGCAGCTCTTGAGACAAGATATATCTTTGAGTTAGCTTTACAATGCCACCAGTTTGAGCTTCATCTGACGGTTATATCTAAAGTTATGCCTAATTTACTGAAGAGTGGTTTGTCTTCCTCGCGAGAGGAAGCTGTCAAGAAGATGAATGCGTGTCGATCGACGGCACAGCCTTTGTGTCGATCGACGGTGATCCAAGAAGACAGGCCCGGCTTGTTTTATGAACGACGTAAGCCCAAAAGCCACCAAAATTTACCATAATACCCATGGACGAGTTTAGACCTAATTTATATAGTTTTCTAAACCATTGTTGACGGCTAAGATTTATCTTATTCATTGTCTTAATTTTGGAGATAAGATCAATTCTACTTCAAGAGATTGATTGGAACTCCTTTGGTTTTATATTATTTTATATATCTAGTATTTATTCAGACTATGATTTGTGTTATTGCTTTCATGCCTAAGTAATCATCTTGTTTGGTTTATGAATTTTATGTTCTTAATGTCAAACTGATAGTCACAAGATTTCTAGGTTATCTATAGATCTCTAAACCAGGGTGGCTCTTAATACAACGATCTAGAGTAGTGGAATAGCACGAGATTATGACTGATTATTTGAACCTAGAATCATAGGATAATTGAGAGGCACGAGAGTGCAATTAATTAACGGAACTCGAGCCCTATATGGATTTGATATCTAGGCACACACGAGAGTTGGTCTAGGATCTAGTTGAACATTATTGATAAGTGTTTTAATGCTTGTCTAAGGTAACATCGATTCATACCCATGTATTGGTATCGACCGACGCTCGATCCTTGTTTGCATGCGAGAGCTTGAACATAGAACTTAGGCATTTGTTTTGTAATTGCATGCGAGAGCTGGATTACTTGCTTATTGAATTCAAGTTCTAGAATTTGATCTATAAAACCCTTAGAATCCTTAATTTGTATTTTGAATCCATTGATTAATCAATCCCTAGATCTTGTTATTTCATCTTATTGTTATCAAACCAATCACATGCTTACTTTACTGCTTTTACTTCTTTAATAAATTGTTTGCCTAGCTTAATCTAAACATCTATAGTCTATTATATGCCCACGCTACTTGTGGATTCGATCCCTAAGTACTACAATTGAACCTCTTATTTGAGAGAGTAAAAGTAGCTTATAGGGTTAATTTGAAGTGCATAATAAAAGTTACATCAAATTTGTTGTCGTTGCCAGGGAGAGAGGATCGCCATTAGACTTGATTAATAGGTTTAGTCTAGGTTTTTAGTTACTTACATAAAAAATTTATTATCTTTCAGGTGAATGCAGAGCAGTACTAGGAGCAACAAGGAAAAATACTTACTTTTCTCAGACCCAGCAGCTATTGAACGCACCATCTGCAGAGAGAAACGTCTAGGATCGATCGACAACAACACTTCCCTGTCGATCGACACCACTCTTGGACGAACATCTATCGACACTTCTACTCTCCCATAGATTGATAGTAACCGGCGAGTAGAGATAGTTGCAGCACTTATACTGGCTAGGGATGGGAATGGAGACCTGCATGACCCCGAGGGTCATCTGTGTAATGCAGCAGGTCAGAAATTAGATGCACATGGGGATGTAATCCCTGAGCAACGATCGATAGCAGAGTTGATCAGGCCTACTCAAGTCTATGTTAACAGGTCTGCGATTCAACCTCGAGAATCCAAGGGATCGACGGCCAGATAAGACCTGAATACTTTACTCATGTGTGCGAACACCTCTTTCATGGCCTTCCCCGTGAAGATCCCATGGACCACATTGAAACACTAGAGGATTTTGTGTTTAGCATCCCGGAGCATGAAGGAACTACAAACTATCTCCTCTGCAAGTTATTTAAGTATTCTCTCTTTGGGAATGCAGTTGCTTGCTTAAAACTTCTACCACTAGGATCTCTCACTACCTGGGATGATGTCAAGACTGCGTTTCTAACTAAATATTTTTTTATGATGCAAAGACCGAGGAACTAAGAGATAATAATTTGACATTCTCTTGGGGACCTACTGAAGGTTTTAGAAGTTCTTGGGACAGATTTAGGGGGTACCTAAAAGACTGTCCACATCATGGTTTCACGGAGGTTCAACAGCTGGGATTCTTCTGCAAAGGTATTGAAGTGCAGTATCATATGATTTTGGATCAGGCAAGCAAAGGGAACTTTAATACCAGGAATCGAGGAAGCTAAGAGGCTGATTCAGAACTTTGTGTCTAGCAACAGTATCATGAATATGGATATTCACAAGATGCAATCAGGTGTTGTGAAAAATGACAAGATCATTGAGGTTGAGCCCAAAACTGATTATGTACATGAAGTCTCGTTGGTGTAACATGTTGCAGAAGAGGATGAGAATCATATAAATGAAATCAGTTTTCAGGGCCATATTAAGAGGATGGAATCTATGATGGAACGAGTCATGGTAATTTAGAAGAAGACAAGTGCATACTTAAATCTGAGGTTGAATTTTATCCACAAAGACCTGAATGCAAAATTTGAAGCCTTGGACGTCCAGGCCATGATGCTAGACACCCAGGTGTTTCAGACAGCAGAAGCTGTGAAGAATCAAGAAGCTCTGGTTAAAGAGAATGTTGAGGAGAGCAAGAGGCATCAGGTTGATGGCATCTTAGATAATAACTTTGAGGAAGTAATCGAGCATAAGAAGCTGGAAGAAGGTGCTTTTCTAGTCGAAAGTTCTATTTCCTTTGGCAGCTCGCACTGGTGTCGATCGACACCATTAGCTGAGCATCGAGCGGCACCCATTGAAGAGCACGTAGGAACGATGAAAATTCAGAACCACTCAGACTTCACTACACAACACCCGCATCTTCCCAGCCCGTACTGTGTTAAAACGAATGTCGTTAATCGACACCAACAGGACAGCATCGATCGACATCAACGAGGGCCCAGAGATCGACAACAGCAGCTGAGCACCGAGCGACACCCGCCCATGGCAAGCACTAATACACACCGCTCATCAGAAAGGTCAAAAGTGAACACCAATCAACAAGATGTAGATGCACCAGAACAAGGGCAATTGATCCCAGATGAAAACTCTTTCGTTTACATTGCCGATCGACGGTACACACCATATATCGATCAACACCAGATGTACAGACATTAATCTTTCATGGACAAGCACGCAGCAAAAGAAATAAGCCCGAAGAAGAGAGTGAAATCTAGAGAACCCTATGTTCCCAAACACCTCAGGAGAGAAGCTAACGAGGCTGAACTTGATGGATTTCAAAAGAGAGTGAAGAGGGTTCCTAAGGATATGTCTTTCGAGGATGCATATCACACATACAGACTTGGTAATTTCTTTAGACAGAGTAATGAGACAAATAAGGACATTGATCTGCTGTTCAATATGGTCAGCAGTAGATCCAAGAAGACACTGAAGAAGGAATAAGATACTGGGAAGTTTTTTATTCCATACAGCATACATGACACTAATTTCGCATTCGCCCTCTTTGATATTGGATCTGCGGTCAGCATCATGGCCAAGGACACTGCCGAACTGTTATGATTAAAGGTGGAACCTTCTCAAGATAGTTTTTCCTTCGTGGATAACTCCAAGGTAAATTCAGCAGGCATCACCAATAATGTTAAAGTAGAGACAAATGAATGCACTGTCCCTGTGGACTTTCATGTTTTGGGAATTAAGTCAGGTTGAGAATATTCTCTTATCTTTGGAAGAGCCTTTATGGTTACAATGGGGGCAGTTTGTGATCTCAAAAAGAATAAGATGAGCCTTACTAATGTAGATGAAAATGTCTTCTACTATCTTTTGGGAAAGACCATACATGAAGGGTTTATTTCATGGGTAGAGCCGTCTGAAGATCCAGCACATGCATCTGATTCAAACTACGAAACCACAGAACCAGCATCAGCATCGATCGACACTATCCTAATAGAGTCGATCGACACTCTCCAGATTTTAAAGCGACATGTGATTGAAAAGCCTAATTCTGGGGGAAGGACCAGGAAGAAGAAAAAAGAAAGATGCAGATTTCTTGTCACCGGTTCCTTCGCGATGTTATGAGGGAAGTCTTGAGTATAGGATGTGCTGCAAGGAAAGTCTGTGACCTTTTACCAAGGTATGGGTGCTATGTGATCCTGAGTTGAAAGAGAAAGGGGAAGCTTTTGCAAGGGCTTTTATCAACAGCATCAACAAAAAGAGAAAGAGGGACACATAGAGCTGTTCTAGAACAAGTTCTTAATCTCATCCAGACTAAATCAGATCTCCATAAGTCAAACTAATGACTATAATCAACCGCTGAGTGGGAGGCAACCCATTGTTTAGTAAGTCTTTATTTCGTTTTTAGTTATACTAGTATATATTTCGAGTTTTACTTTGTTTTGTAGACTGTTTGAGTCCACCATCGATCGACACCATAGAGGCACCATCAGTCGACAATGCATCGCGACCATCGATCGACCACACACTCTACCATCGATAGATACTCTTTTACATAATCTGGTATGGAGTTTTACTACTTAATCTATTTACTTATGATTTAATTTTTCCTAATCAATCCGAGACGGATTAAGTCTCGCACTGGGGACTTTGGGCAAGTAATCGAGCATGAGAAGCTGGAAGAAGGTGCTTTTCTAGTCGAAATTTCTAATTCCTTTGGTAGCTCGCACTGGTGTCGATCGACAACCATTGAAGAGCACGTAGGAACGGTGAGAATTCAGAACCACTCAGACTTCGCCACACGACACCCGAATCCTCCTAACTCGCACTGTGTTAAAACGAACATCCTTGATCGACACCAACAGGAAAGCATCGATCGACATCAACGGGCGCCCAATGATCGACAACAGCAGTCGAGCACCTATCGACACCCGCCCATGGTAAGCACTAATGCACACCGCTCATCAGAAAGGTCAACAGTGAACACCAATCAGCAAGATGTAGATGTACCAGAACAAGGGCAATTGATCCCAGCTAAAACCTCTTCCGTTGACATTGTCGATCGACGGTACACACCATATATCGATCAACACCAGATGTACAGACATTAATCTTTCATGGACAAGCACGCAGCAAAAGAAATAAGCCCGAAGAAGAGAGTGAAATCTAGAGAACCCTATGTTCCCAAACACCTCAGGAGAGAAGCTAACAAGGCTGAACTTTATGGATTTCAAAAGAGAGTGAAGAGGGTTCCTAAGGATATGTCTTTCGAGGATGCATATCACCAATACAGACTTGGTAATTTCTTCAGAGATAGCAAGGAGACAGATAAGGACATTGAGCTGCTGTTCAATATGGTCAGCTGTAAATCCAATAAAGCACTTAAGAAGGAACAAGATCCTGGGAATTTTTTATTCCATACAGTATATATGACACTAATTACCCATACGCCCTCTTTGATATTGGATCTGCAGTCAGCATCATGGCCAAGGACACTGCCGAACTGTTAGGCTTAAAGGTGGAAACTTCTCAAGATAGTTTCGCCTTCATGGATAACTCCAAGGTAAACTCAGCAGGCATAATCAATAATGTTAAAGTAGAGACAGTTGAATGCACTGTCCATGTGGACTTTTATGTTTTGGCAATTAAAACAGGTCAAGAATCTTCTCTTATTTTTGGAAGGGCCTTTATGGATACAATGGGGGCAGTTTGTGATCTCAAGAAAAATAATATGTGCCTTATTAATTTTGATGAAAATGTCTTCTAATATCTTGTGGGAAAGACCAGAAGTGAAGGGTTTATTTCATGGGTAGATCCGTCTGAAGATCCAGCACTTGCATCTTATTCAAACTTAAAACCACATAACCAGCATCAGCATCGATCGACACTCGCCTTATAGCGTCGATCGACACTCTCCAGATTTTAGAGCGACATGTGATTGAAAAGCCTAAGTCTGGGGGACGGAGCAGGAAAAAGAAAAAGAAAAAGAAGGTAGATGCAGATTTCTTGTCACCGGTTCCTTCGCGATGTTATGAGGGAAGTCTTGAGTATAGGATGTGCTGCTAGGAATGTCTGCGACCTTTTACCAAGGTCAGGGTGCTATGTGATCCAGAGCTGAAAGACAAAGGGGATGCTTCTGCAAGAGATTTTATCAATAGCATCAACAAAGTGAGGAAGAGGGACACTGAAAGCCGTTCTGGAACAAGTTTTAAATCTCATCCAGACTAAATCAGTTCTCCAGAAGTCAACCTAATGACTCTAACCAAGCGCTGAGTGGGATGTCACCCACTATTTAGTAAGTCTTTATTTCGTTATTAGTTATACTACTATTTATTTCGAGTTTTGCTTTGTTTTGTAGACTGTTTGAGTCCACACCATAGAGGCACCATCAGTCGACAATGGATCGCGACCATCGATCGGCCACACACGCCTATCGTTGATCGATACTCTTATACAGAGTTTAGTATCGAGTTTTACTACTTAATCTATTTACTTATGATTTAATTTTTCCTAACCAATCCGGGATGGATTACACTGGGGACAGTGTAGTTTAAGTCTGGGGAGGTTCGCTAATGTTATTTGATTTTTTGAGTTTTATTTGCTATATATATATATATATATATATATAAGTTTTTCAAAAAAAAAAGTTTTATTGAGTCAAGAAGGAGACTATGATCAAGATTTATTATTAACTAACCACACTTTAGCACTATTCTTAGAAGGTTATAGCAGAGATTACAAGAGATACCAAAGTGGATAATCATGCCACTATATCACACTTGCTTAGAAAGTTTGAAGCAACCAAAGCTGATTTCCAACACTAATCCTGACATTATTTGTTTGCTCTGGGGCCTTGTATACACTAGTTTGGATTCTTTCTGCGAGTCTGTAGGTACAAGTCATTGCACTTTTGGTTCCCTTCTCTCTTTCTCTTCTGCATCAACCTAACGGCATAAAAGATTGAGATGAGTTCCCGAGATGCAGAGGGTTAGGTAAATTATTCTAATTCTGAGGAACGTTTACACATTGTTGGAAGCGAGGGGTAGGTACATTACCGATGACCCCACTATTAGCCTACAACTTTGCCCAAAAAGCAAAAGAAGAAGAAAATCAAAAGAAGAAAATCGAAAATGAGATGGCAAGATGGACTGTATCAGCATCATTGTTCATTAAGTTTGAGATCTAGAAAGATTTAGAGAGAAAAGGGGGAAGAAAGGAATCAGAAAGGACTTTGTGCCTAGTTGTTCAGATACTTGCAGAGGTAGAGTCTATGTGTCCGTTGATCAATACTGCTAAGGCAAAGCCTGCACTTTTATTTTATGCAAAGAAATGAAATCACTAGAGGGGTGAGTCAGACCACTATTTGCTAACCACACTTTAGCACCATTCTTAGAAGTTTGTTGCAGAGATTACTAGAAATACCAAAGTGGATCATCCTGCCACTATATCACACTTGCTTAGAAAGTTTGAAAGAACCGAAGCTGATTTCCAACACTAATCCTTACATTATTTGCTTGCTTTGGGGCTTGGTATACATTGGATCAGATTCCTTCTGCAAGTCTGTAAGTACAAGTCATTGCACATTTGGTTCCCTTCTCTCTTTCTCTTCATCATCTACCTAATAACATAAAACATTGAGATGACTTCCCGAGATCCAGAGGGGTAGGTAAATTACCTATGACCCCATTATTCTAATTCGGAGGAACGATCACACATTGTTTGAAACGAAGGGTAGGTACATTGCCGATGACCCCACTATTCGCCTACAACTTTGCCCAAATAGCAAAAGAAGAAGAAAAGAAAAAGAAGAAAAAAAGAAGAAAAAAAGAAGAAAAAAAGAGAAAAATCGAGAATGAGATGGCAAGATAGACTATATCAGCATCATTTTCCATTAATTTTGAGATCTAGAAAGATTCAGAGAGAAAAGGGGGAAGAAAGGAATCAGAGGTAGAGTCTATGTGTCCGTTGATCGATACTCCTAAGGAAAAGCCTGCACTTTTATTTTATGCAAAGAAATGAAATCACTAGAGAGGTGAGTCAGAACAGTATTTACTAAGTTGTTGGTAGAATGGATTTGGTTGCTATACTAGGATAGGGTATATAAAGTATATCTTTGATTTACTTGATAGGATGTGGTTGCAACAAAGTAGGGTGATAGTTATACTTAGACATTATGTGAGTCTCCACTTTTCAAAACCTCTTTCATAGGTTTTGTTTGCTTGAGGAAAAGCCAAAAGTTAAGTTTGGGGGAGTTGGTAGGTTCTTATATTTACCACTTTTAGGCCATGATATCAGTCATATTTAGAGTCTATTATATGTTTCTAGAATTGGATTAGAGTGTTTTCAGGTTCAGGTACGTTCTCGAGTACTTTGGTGATTCTGGAGCTGTTTAAAATGCAGAACTGCACAGCTACGTCAGATGTTTAGCTATGAATGGAGAACTTCCCCCTGTGAGATTGTGCTCATATTTGGACACAAGATAAATCTTTGAGTTAGCTTTCCAATTCCACCGGTTTGAGATCCGTCTGACAGTTATAGCTAAAGTTAGGCCCAATTTACTGAATAGTAGTCTGTCTGCCTCGCGTGAGGAAGCTGTCAAGACGATGAATGAGTGTCGATCGACGGCACAGCCTTGATGTCGATCGACGGTGATCCCAGAAGACAGGCCCAACTTTTTTATGGTAGACTTATGTCCAGAAGCCACTACAATTTACCATAAAACCCCTTGACGAATTTAGACCTAATTTATATAGTTTTCTAAGCCATTGTTGACGGCTAAGCTTTATCTTATTCATTGTCTTAAGTTTTGGAGAGAAGATCAATTCTCCTTCAAGAGATTGATTGGAACTCCTTTGGTTTTATATTGATTTATATATCTTGTATTTATTCAGACTATGATTTGTGTTATTGCTTCCATGTCTAAGTAATCACCTTGTTAGGTTTAGGGATTTCATGTCAAACTGATAGTCATAGGACTGCTAGGTTATCTATAGATCTATACACCAGGTTGGCTTGTAATACTAGGATCTAGAGTTGTGGAATAGCACGAGAATGTGGTTGATTACTTCACCTAGAATCATAGGAAAACTGAGAGGCACGAGAGTGCAATTAATTAACGGAACCCGAGCCCTGTGTGGATTAGCTATCTACGCGCATACGAGAGTTGGTCTAGGATCTAGTTGAACATTATCAATATGTGTGTTAATGCATGTCTGAGATAGCATAGATCGATACCTAAGTATTGGTATCGTTCGACACTCGATCCTTGTTTGCATGTGAGAACTGGAACATAGAACTTAGGCTTCTGATTTGTAATTGCATGCGAGATCTGGATTACTTGCTTATTGAATTCGAGTTCTAGAATTTGATCTATAAACCCCTTAGAATCCTTGATTTTTGTTTTGAATCCTTTTATTGATAAATCCCTAGATCTAGCTATTTCATCTTATTGTTATCAAACCAATCACCTTCTTACTTATCTACTATTACTTCTTTACTAAATTGTTTGCCTAGCTTAATCTAAACATCTATAGTGTATTTTGTGCCCACGTTCCATGTGGATTTGATCCCTAAGTACTACAATTGAACCTTTTATTTGAGAGAGTTAAAGTAGCTTATAGGGTTAATTTGAAGTGCATAATAAAAGCTACATCACGAAGCCGCAGATATTTTGTATCATTTTAACGGATCCGAATATGCTGGACATTTTGACAGTTTCAAGACAGTGTCAAAAATCCTACAAGCAGGTTTTTGGTGGCCAACCATGTTTTGTGATGCTTAAGCATACGTAGCAAAGTGCGACCCCTGTCAAGTGAGAGGAAAATCAGCATAAGACACGAAATGGAGCAAAATTTTATACTTGAAATTGAACTGTTTGATTGTTGGGCCATCAACTTTATGGGCTCTTTCTCTCTTCGCACAGAAACAAATACATACTAGTTGCTGTAGACTACGTATCCAAATGGGTTAAAGAAATAGCAACTCCAAAAAAATGACGCTGCAGTAGTCGTGATACTTTTCAGGAGTATAATCTTCCCATGATTTGGAGTTCCACAAATCGTAATAAGCGACGGAGGTACCCACTTTATTAATAGAGTGTACGAAAAATTACTCACGAGACTTGGATTTCACCATCAAGTAGCGACACCGTATCATCTTCAGAGTAGAGAACAAGTAGAAGTATCCAACGGACAAATCAAGGAAATCTTAGAAAAGACGGTATGATCAACCCGAAAGGACTGGTCTCTAAAATTAGATGGCGCACTTTGGCAGACCGAACCGCATTTAAAACACCGTTAGGAACCACTCCATTCCACTTACTATATGGCAAAGCATTTCATCTCCCATTTGAGATAGTGCACAAAGCAGAATGGGCCATAAAAACAACAAACTTTGATGCTAAACCCGCTGCTGAAAGGAGATTTATCTAATTGAACGAACTGGGTGAGATCAGGTATCACGCCTACGAGAACTCAAAATGGTACAAGGAGATAACTAAAGCCTATCACAAAAATAAAATCATTTCTCAAAATTTCCCACCTAATGACCAAGTACTCTTGTACAACTCTCGGTTAACTTTATTCCCGGGAAATTACGTTCTCGTTGGTCCGGACACTTCATAGTGAAAAAAGTCACACCTTACGGAGGGACTGTCCTGACTAATTCAAAAGGCGAAGACTTCATCGTGGATGGACAGAGAGTAAAGCGTTACTGGGCTAGAGATGAAATTCCGCATCCTCATACCACACGTCTAGAGAAGCCAAATACCGATTGACGAGCCCAGTTTTTCCGTCAAGCTTACGACTTTATACAAGCGCTTAGTGGGAGGCAACCCACTTTGAATATCTAATTTTATCTTGTATGATTTTAAGTTTAGAAAAACCTAAAAATAATGAAAAACTAGATTCTGACCCGCGCAGTTGCGCGAAATTATTTATACTTAAAATTTTATATTTTTAAATTAAAGTTTTAAGAATTCATAATATTTTATAAACTTCATGTTACGTCTATATTGTATTTTTTGGTTTGGTACATGTTCGGTTGTGGTTTTGGTTTTTGATTCAAAAAATATAGTAACAATTCAGTTATTTATGAATTTGAGTTTGGTTTGAGTTTTGTATTTTGATTTTTATTTTAAATAATTATGTTAGAAACTCGACAAAATTGTAAGTTCAATTCGAGCGCTACACTCTGACCCGCGCGGTCGCGCTAATTTATTTTCATGTGTATTTTTAGTTTATATTTAAAAAGCAAAATTCATGATTTAACAATACTATTTAAACTTTATTGTATATGTTATTATTTTTGTTGAGTGTATTAGATTATTTACACGAATCTTGAACAATATTTGATAATAATTAACAGTTATCTTTATTTGTATCCAGCATTATATTTATTTAAATTAATTAGTATTAATATAATATATTAAAATATGAAAATTTATAGTTTCTTTTCAAGATTAAAATTGAATGTTCAGTGAATTATATCATGATTAAATGTTCAAAAGGTATTTTATTGAAAAACTGATTATCTTATTATTAATTATCCAAAAATTATCTTATTATTAATGGCAAGAATAATTATCAAAAATAAATTAAATTTTGATTTTGGCTATTCATATTTCTGGACATAGAATCTGGGCTATTACTTGAACTTCAAAAAGATAAAGAATTTATACATAAAATTTTTGATTTGTGTTATAAATTATATTTTTGAATATATTCTCTTATTTTAAGTTTTTGTATAGTTAGTTTCCGAGAATCTAGATAATTTTGTTACAAAAATCTTTAAGATTCTTAGTGATTTTTAATATTATTAGCATGCTAATTCAAAAAGAATGATTTTAGGGAATTATTGTTAGTCATTATACTGGTAGTCATTTTTGGATAGTACCACATATACATAACTAATTAATTTTATACATAAAAGTAATATATCAGCTGTTGCATGATACTATAATATTATAAATACAATAAAAAATTTGGTGTGGTTTTATTAACATTCAGGAATACTTAATATTCTTTCTAATATCTGTAAATGAAAAACATATTTGAATTTATGACAACATATATAAATGAAAGATTGAATCAGAAATATAACATTATGTTTAGTAGTTTTATTGCACGATTCATGTCTTTCATGAGAAATATATAAGTAACATATGAATGGGAAATATTAATATTGATAGCATAGATTAATTATATATTAGTTGGCAAAAGTAAAATAAAGTAGGTAAGTCATATGTGTTACATGACATAAATTATATATTACATATGTATTCTTAATAAGTCTCTAGGTAGGATAATAAAATTCAGTAACAAAAATAATACTAATAAAAGTAGGATAAGGTTAGTTATAAAATATAATCTAAATTAATAGATTATATATACACAACTTATATTTAGTCACAACATAGTTCAATAAGTCCAAAAAAAATATGCCAAGGTAATTTTCAAATATGACTCTGTTTTAATATAATAGATATATATAATAATATAGTAGTTATGCACGAAAATGAGATATAAGGAGCGACCAAACATCGACGCCACCTAAATACCATCGATCGACGGTGCACCCTCGAGTGTATAATCTCGATAGAACCCTATTCCATAAACATTTTCCAAAACCGCTAAAACCCACAGATTTTCAAGAGGCGATTTCTCCCTAAATCCATGGTCGATTTTGCTCATTTTTGACCCTAAACCACTAGATTTCAACCCCTCTATCTGTTTAGGTCACTAAATCAAACGATCTTCAAGGTATGTTCTTTGAATCTCTTATTTTAGGGAGATTCTAGGGATTGAGAGAAAAATTGAATTTTTTGGGTATAGGTTGGATTAGAACGTTTTAGGGTGATGGATTACTAGAATAAAAGTTGTCAACAGCATGTGATTGTTGTTTGCACGATCCTTGGTCCAATTTGGGAGATAAAAATCTCGTATTAGTCGCGATCGACCATCGATCGACGCCCGTGAGGGTCCGTCGATTGACGGTAGCTTCGACTTGACAAATCGCTATTCTCGTTGTTTTGTTGTTGCAGATGAGTGAGAGGAGAACCAAAGCGCGTTTCGATGTTGGTGGCTCTAGTTCCGCACCATTGGGACCTCCATGCCGCGCACCTTGGACTAAGGAGGAAGGGGATTCTATAGACACGTTCGAGGATTACCCCGACCCGAAGGCAGTTGTAGCCTCTAGGGCGTGTACCCACAGAGCCGTGTTCCAGGACTGGGACGACTATGACAGCCTCTACTATAACACCTAGCAAGACCTTTCTATCAAGCCCACCAGGTTTTTCGACCGATACGTCATGATCAAGCTGAAGCTTCGATCTGACGTTCGCGACATGATGAGGGAGCTTGGTATGGGGACCATGGCTACTGCGCCATATCCACTCTACCTCGACCTGGTTAGGCAGGCCACGGCCACAGTTTGAGTTATCTATCAGAACTCGAGGGCGAATAGGGCCACCGAGGCCTACTTGACCTTCATGATTAGGGGCATCAAATACAGCATCACCATCCCCTACCTCTGCCGCTTCTACGTGTTTAACAACCCCAATTACCTTGGCTGCGCCGTCCCTCCTTTCCCTGGTCAGACCGCCTTTTGGGAGCTCATTGGGAAAGTTCATTTCGACTCCAGCGTGACCACGAAGACAGATGTCTGCCACCCGTCCATGCGCTACTTTCTGATGATCCTTGCCAACACCTTGTTGTGCAAGATGGAGCCCAACAAGCTGAGGGTTCAGGAGCTCACACTGTTGTATAAGTCAGTCAGGGGCCTCGTTGAGCTAGATGAGGAGGCCTTTGCACCGCCCATGAGCGACCAGATGGTGAAAATGGGAGCCATTTTTGCCAAGCACTTAGTATCTCTGAAGGGGAAACCCTTCAAGGGATCCGGCAGGAAGAAAGAGACAGTAGGGAGCCTCCTGACACCCATTTTTCTACACCTAAGTATCAGCCTTCAGGGAGCCTCCATGGTGTCTGAGTTCGAATATCTGGATGAGGCACACCTGACGAGGGCAGGGTGGCTGAAGGAAGGACGCCTATGGTCCTTCGTAGACGAGACAGGACCCCACATGTAGATCTCCCGGCGCTCGGTGTGATAGATTTTGCTGGTACCCATGTGCGCCTCGCATTAAAATCGGACGAGCACCTCATGCGCAATGCACCTGTCCGTATCCGGCGCAGAGGAGGACTAAGAGCAGCCCACGCGCCCGCTGAGGACAAGTAAGCAGCACCTCCACCACCTCCACCAGCTTTCCCGCAGATTCCAGAGATCCCCACTCACGATCATGAAGACTTCCAGCGATTCCTGGTGGGAGCACTTCAGGCTATATGGGGCAGGTTGGAGGCTAAGACTCGGTGCCAGTGTTTCAGCCTTCCACGTACCAGGGGGAGGTCTCCACCAGCCGCTCCAGCACCACCACGCTAGACAGACATGTATACCACCAACGAGGAGTATTCTACGTTTTTACTCTCCTCCCATCTATTTTTATTTTGGAATCACGCATGACTTATTTATTTATGTTGTTTACTTTGTTGGATTTTTATTGGACTCACGTTTATTATCGTTGCTTGTCGCTTTAACTTGATTTTTTTTAGTGTCTAACAGAGCTAACAATAAGAGAGATGATCAGATGAGGGAATCTTAGACACTTTTTACGATTACATGCTGACGAGTTCATGCTGCTCTCGACCATCAATTGGTGGTCCCTTGTCGCCGTCGATCAATGTAGATTTGGACAGAAAGCTACAAGTTCTTTAATCCTGAAAACTAACTATTTAAATTCCTGTTTATTTCATCTCGCCAATCTTAGGCTACTTAAACACTGAGACAGTGTTATTCAAGTCTGGGGAAGGAGTTACTAACAGCACATGTTACTTTTGATGTTTTATTCCTCACTAACGATTATCTAAAAACAGAATTATAAATGTTTTATAAAGTCACAAGTTAGAAGCTAGTTATAGATTATAACCTTTTTGTGGAACAGTTTGTTGCACCATTTTCTAGCACCATTCTGAGATTGAATGGAAAAGTTAAGTAGATTGATTTTCTGAGATTGAATGGAAAAGTTAAGTAGATTGATTATCCTGTAACACCCACACTTGCTAAGAACTTCTTATGGAACCAAAGCTAACCTCCAACCTAAGTAACTATATTTGCTTGTTCTGGGGCTTGGTATGCATAGGATCAGAATCTTCGTGCAGATTTGAAAGGTAAAATACTTTACCTTCTTATCCTCCTCTCACCTTTCTTCAGCATCTAAAAAAAAGAAAAAGAAAAGAAAAGATTGAGATGATTTCCTGAGATTCAGAGGGGTAGGTACATTACATGTGATCCCACTATTCTAATTCAAAGGAATGATCACACATTGTTGGAAGCGAGGGGTAGATACATTGCCGATGACCTCACTATTCGCCTACAACATTTTTAGTTAAATCGAAAATGAGATGCCAAGATGGATTGTATCAGAATCATTGTCCATTGAATTTGAGATATAAAAAGATTCAGAGAAGAAAGAAGAGAGAGGAAAAGGATTAGAAAGGTTACCTGTGGTTCAGACACTTCCTTGAGGATACCCCTAGCATAAAGCCTGCACCTTACATTATGTACTCAAATGAGGATATTGGAGGGTATGACAGATAGCTTCTGGTATATTGTGGTATGGAGGATCGATTAGCAAAGTAAAGTACATGGAAATACTTTGACGTGGTTGCAACAGAAATTTAGGTGAAACAGTGTTCCAATGAGCTTGTAAGTCTTTGTGTTTTCAAACCTTTCTCTGATTAATTATGTGTTTTGCTTGAGGGCAAGGAAATGATAAGTCTAGGGGAGTTGATATGCACGGTTTTTACCTTATTTTACCTATGATATGAATAGACTTTTGAAGTCTTTATTATGCAATTCATATTGTTTTAGAGTCTTTACAGGTTCAGGTACTCATTGGAAACAATTGGAGCTTCTGTATAATTCTGGAGCACTGAAGAGTACTCAGCCAAGAATCCAAAGTCATAACAAAGAAACGTTACGACCATCGATCAATGTCTCACCTTGAGTGTCGATTGATGGTCAACACTTATGCTGAGTTACTTAAGTTTTGAAGAAATCACGATTCTGCCCAGATGTCTGATTATTTGCGAGACAAGTACGTGGCCGAGTTTTATGCTATTTATTAGGTTATTTAGTTGTCTCGCAAGATACCATTTTTTACACAACTCTTTTTATACTTTCAACCTTGATGGCTACCTTTGGAGAGAGAGATCTATTCGATTATCAGACTAAGATCTTGAACTCCCTCGTTTCATTATTGTTCTTCTATATGCAATTTATTTATCTATTCATCATGTTTGTTTCAATCATGTCTGAGTAGTCTATTGTTAGATTTAGGGTTCTTCTAGGGTAGTTAATTTCTTGCTAATATTGTGGAATTAGTAGGGTTATTCTAACTAGTTCTTTTTTTAAGTAGATCTTAATGCTAAGTTGAGTTTGATCACTTCAACCTTAGATTATAGGATGTTATAGCACAAGCGAGAGCTTAGTTATACCCTGAAACATGTCTTAAACAGTCTAAAACACTAGTAACAAACAAAAGCTGAAGTAGAGAATTAGAGAACATATCAAACATATCAATCGTCTCTGTTTAGAATTAGCGTCGATCGATGTCACGCTGTGGCCGTCGATCGACACTCCGTTAAGACTTGTGATATCGACTTAGTCTAAACCTTAAGTTTGAGTTCAGAACAATAGCTTCACTAAGATCCTTAATAATCCATTAGTTTGCATTTCCTAGTCTACCTAAGAGTTCCCCTAAGTCTAATCCTTATTATTAATATTTACAAACCAAACCAGTCCTTGATTCGTCACTCATAAATCTATATTTTCATCTAGCTTTATTTCGAAACAACAAATTTATTGTATGATCTTAGAGTCTCTGTGGATTTGATCCCTAAGTACTAGACTGAACCTCTTATTTGAGAGAGTAAAGTAGCCCATATGGTTAACTTGAGAGTTCATAATAAAAGCTACATCAGCATGCTAGATTTTTTCTCATTCCTCTTTTGTCTTGTGCAGTTTGTATCATTGACTGACGTGGTGATTTGAGGCTGAGAATCTCACGAAAGAGCTTGCTGATTCGAAGGAGAAATCATCTTCGAGGCGAAGTTAGAGGTTATCAAGGATACACACTCTCTAGAAGTATTAGAGAGGGATCTCGGGAACATGGAAAGCTCCTTGCTCAAAAATAAAAAGGCTAGGAAGGCCAAGGCAACGGATTTGTGCCGCCTTCAGTGTCAGATAAAATGTGGAGGAGGCCTGATGAGCCGCGGGATTGTAAACGCTGAGGCTGAGCTGAAGGGCGCTCTATTCACCAAGTTTCAGGCTCGTTTGGAAAAATTGCCAACTCCCTCGACTCCCTGATGAGGGTTCCCCATAGGGACCTTGCTCTGGCTCTCATCGAAGGAGGAATGTACGGGATTCGTCTGTTTCAGGGAGGACAGGCTCCGTCTCTGCAGGCTGAAGAGGCCAAGCTGTCTGCTCGTAAAGCGGAGCTGGAAGTCGTTGAGGGAGACTTCGATTTGCTCGTTTCTGGCCTGAAAACTGTATCCTTACCCTTCATTTCGAGGAAAAAGATCATGTGGATGTTGAACTTGCCTGTGAGGTTGAAGGGGACGGAGATGATGCGGCCCCGAACTCGGATGAGGTGATGGGCGAGAGCGAGGTTCCGTCCCTGGAGGTTGAGTGAGGATGTAGCCGCGTTAGGGACGTTTGATTTTTATGTTTTTGTTTGTGTTTTTTTTGTCCATGTGTGGCCATGTTTTATGTTTCCGTACTGGCCGTGAGTGGCTTTGAATCCCTGCCGCTTGGTGGCTTTATTACTAAACTAGGTTTTTAGATGATAGTGTCACGAGTACTTTTTGTGGATGTTTTCAGGAAAGAATATGAGTTGTCGTCTCATATCCAACTCTTAGTGGATCCTTACAATCGTCGTTCCTCTTAGATGGAGGTATTCAAAAAAATTTGGAACCTTATGAACGTACAAATGTAAGTGAAGAGACATGTTTTTGAATCTCTTCTCGGCTTACTGATACTATGCCTTGAGATGTTCGAGACCAGTGTGGTGGGTTTAGGGTGAGACCTTGGATTAATTACATCTGAATCTCTTCTCGGTTTTTGAATCTCTTCTCGGTTTACTGATACTATGCCTTGAGATGTTCGAGACCAGTGTACTTTTTTGAATCTCTTCTCAGTTTCCCGACTCATGTTTCTCGCGATACAGTGGAGGCCGAGACAGGGGCTGTCGATGAGATGGGTAAGGTGAACCAGCCGACGGCTCCTCTGGACGTCAATGACTATACGCTCGGTAGATTGATAACCGGGTACTTTGGTTTTGACGAGTGATTGTGAGGTCACGGCTTATTCGGGAATGCGTTCCCTTGTATTATAGTATGTTTTTGTTTTATTTTGTTCGTTGTCCTCCGACCGTGGTCGTATGTAGCGGGACTGTCCGAGTGTGGCCTTGAATCCCTACCTTTTATCAGCTTTCATTCGAACCGTGCTTTTTATGAGAAGAGGGTGTTTAAAAAGACATTTGGAATTCGTTAAGTGTAGGAAAATTTTTGAGTTGTCATCTCGATTACCTCCCTTTTTGTGGATCATCCAATTCGTTGTTCGTCCGAGATGTTCGAGGAGTTTTAAAAATTTCGAGAACGTTTAGATACGGATGAAGAGACATGCTCCAGGATCTCGTTAGAGACCAATGTGTTAGGTTTAGGGAAAGACCTAGGTTTACTTTCGGTTTGAGGCTTTGCGATGACTAATCGTCTTTCATTTTGCATGTTTCGATTTTAACATTACCCCATTCCAATTTATAGTCCGCGATAGGTTCTCGGCTTATATGACTTGTCTGGTTGGAGTCGAGCATCTTTTCGGGGACAATTTTTAAGTCTCCCGTAAGTGCTGACCAAAATTTTGGATTTCTTTTATAGCGCTATTTACCGTAGTCGAATGTGAGAGGATCTGTTCTTAGGACGGATCTGGGTCCGTTTATTTAAGAAGGCTAAAGTGCTCGGCGGGGCCAATTTCCAAGCGTGTTATTGTTTATAGTCACGAATGGACTGGGGGTGTGTTCTAGAAAATTCAGGCGACCTCTCGCCTATTTTTTGAAAATCTACTTTGTGTTAGTAATGCTTTGAGCATATGGGACCAGGGTCTCCTGCTTTGGTCGGTAATCGGCATTGACGATTCGACCGAGATAAAATAGCCTGGAGTTTGTTTACTCGGCCGTCGTGTTTGTGTCTATTGCGTAAGTTGCTGGGTTGATGTCTTCCGTTGGACTTATCTTCTCCGGTGGGCTGGACGCGTCGGGCACTGGAACTAGTTTTTCAAGGGCTGTTGCTTGAGCCGACGGCTCTGGGTCATCTTTGTCTGAAGCATTTTCGGCTGGTGCCTGAGCTATCTTTGGGCGTTTGGTCTTCGTTATCGCGGTGTTCGTGATTTGTCTTAGCATGTGCTCGGCCAGGAAGCAACGTATCGACTGCTTCTGGCAGCCCCAGATCACGGCAATCCCGTTATGAGTTGGGAATTTAATGCCTAAGTGATAAATCGACGGAACTGCCTTTTTGGCGTTTAGCCAAGGCGTACCCATGATGACGTTATAGGGGTTGTCGATCACCGTGAAATCAACGATCTTGGTGACTTCTTTTGCCGCAACGGGTAATTTGATTGACCTGAGTGTCATTGACGTCGTGCTAGAAAAACCTGTCAGCGGTTTGGCGATGGTACAACTTCGCTTAACTCGACGTTCATCCTTTTGAGATTATCGCGAAAGATGACATTGACCGTGCTTCCCGTGTAGATGAGAACCCTAGCGACCTAGAAATCTCTTATCACGATATCAATTATGAGTGGATCGCAATGTGGCTGATCGATCCCTCTGGCCCCTTCTTCATTGAAAGTGATTGCTCCTTTCGGGGTGTCATTGGGAGTGGACCAGTTTGGCAAATTTTTGCTTTTCTCGGCCTTGCGCTGATAAGCTTTGATGGCCGAAATGGTATCGCTGCAATATTGCGATCCGCCGATGATCATGTTTACCCTGTGACGGTTGATGTCGTTGCCCTTCTCATCCTGCCTTCTTTCGCGCTTTTCTCTCGATTGGTTCCCTTAGGATGGGTTCTCCGTTTGAGGAGTCCTGTCATTTTTTGGGAGACGGTCCGAGTAGCGGATGAGATATTTCACGCTGGAGATTCCTGAGAGCTCTCCGGAGAGCAGCTTTGCGGCCAACCTCACACAAGAACTTTGCAGTTAATGGTCGAGTGTCTGCGGGCTTGGTGAAATTCGCAGAAGGCGTTTTCGTCGTAATTCGGATCTCGGGTCCACGTGTTACCCGTTGTCCGGCCTTGCTCTGATCTGGAGTTAATAACGTAGTTATGCGGTCCTTGTGTTTCTTCGTCTCCGCGATGGAAGCTTTTGTCGTTACAAGGGTTTTCTTCTTTAATTTCTGATCCGACCATGGATCCTTTGACAAATTCCTTGTCGGCTTCCACTTATGGGACAAGAACTTCGTCTCCCCCTTGATTATGATGTAGCCTGTGGCTTTGTGAAGCGCGTCCTGGATCATATGCGGCTTTTCCAAAGTTATCCACTTCCTGAACTTCGACTTGTACCATAGCATGTTTCGAAGTGCTTCTATAGCAACTTTGTCGCTTATCCCGCTGACTCTAGCCATGATGGTTTTGAACCGTTTTATGAAGTCGCAGAGAGTCTCGTCCTCTCCCTAGGATAAGCTCCAGAGGTCCATGTCGGAATTTTCTCAATCTATGAACATCGAGTATTGCTTGAGGAACTCTGAGGCAAGCTGGTGGAAGCTCCTGATGGAGTTCCGCCTGAGGCGAGAGAACTATTCTAGTGCTGTTCCGCGAAGGTTTTCTATGAATAGGCGGCATTCGCCGGCGTCTCTTTTATTCTCTCTTAACCTGGCTCTTCCCATCGCAACTGAAAAGCCTGTAAGTGTGCCTTGGGATCAGTAGTTCCATCGTATAACATCACTTTGATCTTCCTAGGATCCGAAACCTTAGTTTCGTGATACGAGTAGTGAAAGGTGTTTTACGAGCCTCCTCGAGCAGCATATCGATCTCCGGTGCGGTGCTAGTAGGGTGGTGGATTTAGGACCACCGCTTTAACTTCGGCCACCGTTTTCATGAGATCATCGCGGAGGTCGCGAATTTCGGAACTCTTGCTGGCAGATTTCTGACTTTGTCGGCGTTTGCTGCGAGTGTTCCGAGTTTGCTCCTCGGCCAGTTCCTCTTGTTCATTCCAGAAGATAGTTTCCTCTTCTTTGGTCATAGAGTTGTCAAACTGGGATAAGTCCTTAGTCGCTTGGATCCTTGTGTGGCGTGGATGTATCTCTGCATCTTCGTCCGTAGGTTCGAACTTGCTGCTAGAGTCCACGGCGACGCGTTCGACTTTTCCTCCTTCTTTATCTTCTTCGATAGGAGGAAGATCTCCCGGGTTCTTCTGCGCTGGCACGGGTGTCACTTCATCGGAATTTTTTCCAGAAGGTTTTCCCTACGCGTTGCCGGACCGGTCCAAAGCTGTTGCAAAGTCCAGTCTTCTTCCGCTGATTCGGGTTGTTCCACGCAGAAAAATGGCCATGTTCCTCGCTGTAAGGGTTTCGTACTGTTTAGCAAAAGGATTCATGAACTTATCTTGTTCTGCCGACTTCTTTTCGAAAGTCGAGAACATCTTTTTCACCTCCTCGAATGCTTCGGTGTTTGCGTCGGCGTTGACCGCATGACGTTTGTCGCTGGATTGTTTTCAATGTTATCGTCACGAGGCTGTTGATTGTTGAGATCTGACATGTTTTTATTGAGCGTTGATGGCTGAGAGTTAGATTGATCCGTACCCCTCCCCCTCCTTCTAGCACCAAACTGTGGGAACCAAAATTTGCACTGTCGATTTCCGTTGGTTTAGGAAGGCAAGGTAAACCTAGCTTTCCCAGAGGTCCCGGATTTCTCGTAAGACCTGAATAACCTAGTTGAGTCGCAGCTCCATAACAGTAAAAAGGAAATATGCCTACTTGCCCTAAGTGCTATGTTTGCTCTGAGTAAGAATTTTTGTGCGTCCTTTGCATCCTCAACCTCGAAGTCCTTATATACTCCTCCCAAAGGTGGTTTGCTCTTTCCCCTTCTCCCCTCGGTCGAATTTATTGCTTCGCGGAAATATTCCTTTTTCTCTCGATCTTCAATATTATCTTTGGAAACTTAACATTAATCTTCCGATCTTGACATTTATCTTGTGAACTTAACATTATCTCTTCCTAAAAAATAAAAGATAAATCATCAAAAAGATTGGGCTCGATTTCGGATAAAATCGCAATTGGGCTTTTAGCCGAGTTTTAGACCTTCTCGGGCCGTTTTTCGACTTAAGCGCTTTTGCAATTTTATCAAAAGAGCATTCCTGAGACGACAACGTCCCTGACGAGAGTTAGGATCTTTCGTATAGAGCAGGCAACTTTAGGTGTTTAGTTAACCGTTACCATTTTAGACGATCGATCCGAACTTTATAAGAGGGAACGAGTTCTTACGGTAAAATTCCAACTTCAATCTCAATCGAGACGAAAGAAAGATGAGTTCAATCAAGTTTTGAAGTAGGGAGCTACGAGGATGAGACAAAAATGGATTGATTGACCCAACTCGCTGAACAAGCGAGATGGATTGCTTGTGTTACCCAACTCGCCCGTTTTACGAATTGGACTGGTCCAACTCGCCGAATGAGCGAGTTGGTCGGCTTGTGTGGTTCGAGTCATCTGTTTGATGAGTTGGACGTCTAGCTCGGCCAACTTCTCCATTCGGTGAGTTGGATGATCGAGCTCTTCAGTCGTTTTGTTGCCTTAACGCTCGGGGACACGTCGACCCGAGGTCTAGGACAAACTTTCTTGATGGCTCACCGTGCAGATCATTCCTTCGTGGTTTAGCCGAAACTTGACTTTGATTTTTACGTCCCCCCTTTTTCGAGGTATTATCTCTTTTTCACAAAGAGTTCATTTCTCAGTAGTATTCTGACGTTGATTCTGTTGTAACCGATTTTGACCCCAACAAAGCTTTCGACTTGGGCATCCTTAATTCTTGCGTATGAGTCTACTTCGACCCATTTCGAGAAGAAATCTGTTAAGACTAGCAGGAAGCATTTCTGTTTAGATTTGTGCATGGGACGGACAATATCCATTGACCACCGCATGAACGGGTATGGTGTTTAAATAGACGAGAGAACCTCCGCGGGTTGATGGATTGTTGGCACATGCCTCTGGCATTTTTCACATTTTCATGCGAACTTCTCGGAATCTGATGCAGTCCAGGACGAGCCAACCTTGGAGGAACATGATGATGAACCTGAATGGATGCAAGAACCAAGTTATTATGAAGAAGATGATATGGACCAAAGCCAAAATGAAGATGTGTCTCTATCAGCCCAAAAGAAGTCCAAAGACCAGAAAAAAGATATATTTGTCATATCTATTGGGCCCATCATGAGATCTAGGTCCAACAAACTAATTGAGAAAATTGTTGGCCTTATTCATAACCAAGAAAGTGAAGAAGATATCCTTGGCCAAACCATCACCATCCCAACCACCTTCATTTACTCGATTGTTTCCTACAACAGCTAGTATACTTACGTTTTTCTCGTATTTCCTTTTCCTAAGTGCTCATGCATTAAACTACAAGTCCCAAGACCTTTATGCACGAGTTGATCTTGTTTTTCCCTTTAAATTGATGCTTTGTTTCAGTTCCGAACTCAATAATCATTTTTACCAAAAAAAAAACTATTTTCTTCTTGGTGATTCGCCACAATAGTACACCTCTTCCTTGCCTTACGTCCGGTCTGCCAAGTCTATGCATGTATTGTTCTCCGTGTCTGATGGCAACGCCCATCTGTACACTAGTGACACATCAGGGGTAATCTACACCACCCTACGAGCCCGCAGATACATCTGATGTACAAGAATAATATACCCTTGGACTTGCGGAAACTCATCAGATACTTTGGTTCTGTAACTCTGCGGTTTTCTAGAATGGATCTCTCTTTACGGTCAGTGGCTTAGCTTACCAAGCAGATCAGCCCACCATTCTCGTAACCATAGCAGTTATACAGAAAATAATAACCTTATAGTCCACATTATCTGCAATGTGTTTTTTTAAGGAGCGCATATATAAGCGAGAAATGTCTATCCAGTGATGCAATCATGTACATTTGTGAGACCTTTTGATGCGTCTCCCCCACTACCCTCTTGAACACAAATTGACGAACTCATGATCTTGTTTCAAAGCAACATAACATATTTGGCGGACCTCTTGATGCAATCAGGACGAGCCAACCTTAGAGGTACCTGATGATCGAACCTGAATGGATGCAAGAACCAAGTTATTATCAAGAAGATGGCGTGGATCAGGCCCAAATGAAGATGTCTCTCTCTCTCAGCCCAAAAAAAGGCCCAATACCAGAAAATAGATCCATTTGTCATATCTGTTGGGGCCCATCACGAGATCCAGGTCCAAGAAACTAAATTAAGAAGATTGTTGGCCTTATTCAGAACCAAGAAAGTGAAAAAGATGTCCTTGGCCCAATCACCACGCATCCCAACCACCTTCAATTATTCTCCTGTTTCCTATAACAGCTAAGTTTATTTATGTTTTGTTTTATTTCTTTTCCCTAGGTGGCTCATGCACGAAAACTACAACTCTCAAGGCCCTCATGCACGAGTTGCTCTTGATTTTCCCTTTAAATTGTTGCTGTTGTTTCAGTTCTGAACTCAATCATCATTTTTATCAAAAACTCTTTTCTTCTTGGTGATTCATTTGTTCTTTGAACAACTTGATTGTGAGGTGGTGTGAACTCAAAACAATCAACAAGCTCTCAAACTGACTGGTGTGTCGAATCCAGAGTGAGAGAGAGGAGTATCTGAGGCCATTCCGGCAACCTCAGTGTATCATTCCATCGATTCGCCTTCAACACCAGCCATATATCAACCCTATTTCGTCCATCAAACCAATATCCATCAAAACCTTCATCTTTCAATCTGTTATCAAAGTAGATCCAACCCAAAATCAGAGTGGAAATCCTTGGGAAGAAGTCATTAAGTGGTATCAGAGCAACCACTCTGTCGATCTACCAGTTCTGGGTTATTTTTCAATCTCCAATCTATCAAAGTCTGAAACTTTCTGGGATTTCAAGTTCATATCTTTGGATTTCGAATTCATCTTTTATTCTGGGTTTTTCTGTTTACATGAGATCTTTGATATCTAAGAAGAAAAGTAACCAGAAAGAGATTAACAACAGATTTAGAGAGGAAAGATTTGGTTTAGACTTCACGAGAAGAGAGATTATAATAGACTATGAAGAACATGTTGGAGACTCAAAAAATATTGAGAGAACTGTATGATTTATTCATCCACTCGGGGTTTTACTTATATATAGAGAGTTACAAGGGTTTTCATAAAGCAAAGGAGAAAAGTATGTGGCTGTGGTCGAGAGAAGGGCGCGCCTAAATTTCAACCGAGGCTTCCTGGCGAAAATGGCATCAGCATCTTTGACAAGATGCTGATCCTTCCAGCCCTTGCCAGCCTGTCCACAGCGGCTCTCTTCTTCCTTTCCAACTGGTGGATAAGTGTTACCGTCTCAAGCAAAGCCAGTCGGTAACATTGTGGTTTTACCCGAATGGTAAAAACTGGTCAAATGCTTTTGGTCGACCTTGTATACGGCCTGTACGGCTTGTACGGCCTGTACGGACCTGTACGGCCTGGTATGGCCTTGGGTACGGCCTGTACGGCTGTACTGGCCTGTACGCCCTGCTATTCGGTTCCTGTAACGGCCATTGTGACGGCACAAGTCGAGCCCACAACCCTTCTCAACTCTCATCTCTTCTATTAACCCTAAAGTGGAGTTTCCACAATCTTAACATCTCCCCTCGCAAGCTTGGACGCCATACAGTGGAACAAGTCAAGCTTGGAAGCTATGGGATCTCCCTCATTAAAAAACCTCACCAAAGAGAAAACCTTGTTGGGCGATAAACACCTTTGATGAGGGAAAAAGAGTAGAGACACATAACCAGATTAGCTACGGTTGGGGAGCCTGCCAGGTCGTGGAATGAAGGGAGACTTAGAAAGTTAGATCAATGAGGTCCGCAAGCCAATTATGCTTTTTATTTCTCTCTACTGGGTTTCTATTCAACCTTCCCCGTTCACATGGATTGACTCCATTGGTCGTGCTGTCATAGCAGCTTTGCGTGATCGCGGCCGACACATACAGTAGCCTGAACCGGAGGTCCATCCAACACTGGGAATTATTTTTTCTCACTCACAACCAATCCAAGGACGTCAAGCAACGAACATATGTGCTATTCTAAAAATGCCATATCTCTTAAAACCAGTGAGGGTTTAAATCATGAACCAATTTCATGACATGGATTCTAAACTCAAGAAGAAGTCAGGCCTAACTTGAATTCTCGAGGAAAATAGACCTTCACGATGAAGGAGTTATGAATCTTTACATTAGACATGTTGGAGGTTTCCCAGCCCATTCATGCCCTGGTGAGCATCTTCCGACTTCAGTAGGAGTTTCAAATCCAACAGAAGGAACCACCCTGAGAAAGAGATTTTGGGCCGACACTCATTGTACAGGAGGTCCCTAATAAAAACCGGGAGTTTTATTAGTGTTTTCCCAGGCCAAGTCCAAGATCATGAGAAGGGGAACTGAGTACAACGCAGAAGATATGATCAATTTCCCCAAACGGCCAAACCAGTCCTACACCTTGCCTATTTGGAACGATCCGGGTTTTGTCCTTAACCAATCAAAGAAACCACGACCAGCAGAGCTTCTACAATATTCAGAGAACAACTCCAAACCCAGTCCTTTTTCGCTATAAGAAACGCGGACCAGCACTCATGGATCCAGGACGGATCATCAATCAGACTCATGAATAATTTGGAGATAGACCCCGGTTGGCATTGCACTACCTTCACCAAATTCCCAAACTATATCAGTTGAAAAAGAGCTTAAACCTAATCAGTCTTTGGTCCGACTCCAAAACCTTTCTATGGGACGGCCCCACGGAGATCCTCTAGAAACGAACGCTCCACCCGAGACCTTATCTCCGCACGCGGATGCCAGACAGAGGAGTTCCATCATCGTCCTATCTTATTGCCCATCCAGCCCACATGGATCAGGAGGATCCACATT